>JANHAO010000318.1:0-44173 GCA_026873985.1 Saraca asoca
GGTAAGATTTGGATTGCACTAGGAGATGTCCATCTTGAGTAAGTATATTTCATGTTATTATTTTTAATTTATTACTTAAGATAAACTTATATTTGTGCTGACACTGAATTTTATTCTTTAAAAGGAAATGACCTTACTAAGGGACCGGCAGATGTCATTTCTCATGCTATCAGGAGCAAATTCCAGGGTCTTTGGACTTGTTGGAAAAAGGTTTCTACTACGGAAAAAGATGTGATTTGCAAAATTTTAAGTAAGTATAATTTAATAATTGAGTTTTTTTTTATGTTATTACATCGTTTTATTTGTTTATTAACTAATATTTTCATTTGTAGGAGACATATAGATGGTTGCCTATTCATGAGAGACAGATCAGGAAGATTTTTGACCATAAGGGTAAAAAATGTCTTAAAAATGCAATGAATAAGCTTAGGACAGGTAAAGGTAAATGTGATTGGATGTCTCCTTCCATTAGAAAGTAGCTTGATAGGATATGGGCTAGCCCAGAGTGGAAACAGAAGAGTGAAAGAGCAAAACAAAACAAGGCGGTAGATATGGGTGCATCTTCATACACTGGTGGGTCCATCTCTATAGCTGAGCATAGAAAGAGATTAGTATGATTTAATTTTACTTTATCTAATTTGAGATTACTATTTCTGTTTAATTAATTATTAACATTTACTAATTTTGTATTTACAGAAATAAGAGTTACAGAGGCAGCCTAGCAGTTTTGAGATTATGGAGTGAACAAAGAAGTTGAAAGAGGGAAACTGAGCTTGCCAAAAGGCTATAGACATTGCTATAAATATATTTTTATTAGTATATTTAATTTTACAAAATGAGTTATTTGTATTAACCATTCAAATTTGTATTAACAGAGCGAGTATCAATGGCTCTGAGGAGAAGGCACTAGTAGTAAGGGGGAAAGCTCACTAATAGCCGACAATGCCCTCTTCCTCCAACTTGCTGAGGAAAGGAAACAAAAAGGCAATGTCTAGTCACAAGGTGAGTTAGGCTTTCTCTTGCTTTCCTTTATAGGAGCATCATCTTCTTCGTTTGCGTTAGATAGTGCTGAGTTGATTAATTTAAAGGTGAAGGTAACTACCTTTATAGTGGAGCTCATGGGCAAGGATGCACTCCTTGCTGACACTCAAGAGCGATTACAACATAATGAGCAGAGGATGGAGTATTTATATCAACACCTACACATTAACCCTTTATCATTTAGTTCGTCTCCTGATGTCTAGCCAGCAGCGTTCGAGCCCCATGGTCTAGCATCACACGATGCACAACACCATCTAGAGGACCCACATGATGACTTTGATGCAGATGATGCATCTTAGGGTACATTAATTTTCTACTTAATTTATATTTGACTGATTAGTTTTCTCTTTGGATTGGATTTGTATTGAGTTAGATTTATTATCACATTTTTGGATTCATTGTTACTTTGATTTGGAAATTTCTTATCCATTAAATTTACTTTTAATGTTTAATTGATTGATTTTGTTATACACTAGAATTGAATGGGTTTTAGATTGTATTGAATTGGATTTGTAGCACTTTTATATGACAATCAAGTGTCAGTGACTGAAATATTCACTAAATAAAGTGGTTGCAAAAACTATTCACTGGTTAGTGACCGAATTTACGACCAAAATTTTTTTTAGATTTTAATGATTACCGAATTAGTGACTGAAAATTTTAGTCACCAAATTTTCGACAACTCAATGATCGAACTGTCACCAAATATATGGTGGCCAATTCTTCCACATTAGTCACCAACAGTCACAGAAACTACGACCAAATATTCGATGGGAAAACAGCCACTAAATTGCGACTAAAATATTTGGTGGCAAAATGTTAATAGTGACCAAACTTGGAGTTGTTTAATGACCGAATTTGTCAGTACTTATTTCAATCGCTAAGTTCTACCACTGAATTAGTTTTAGTCACTGAATGTATTGTGACTGAGTGTTTAGCCA
Organism: Saraca asoca; assembly: GCA_026873985.1. NCBI lineage: Eukaryota > Viridiplantae > Streptophyta > Magnoliopsida > Fabales > Fabaceae > Saraca > Saraca asoca. The sequence continues at coordinate 1,983 of JANHAO010000318.1, forward strand.
CTCCTTCTTTTTGGTGGCTATTCGATCACTAAACATTTCTACGATTGAAAATTCATTCTTTAGCGACCAAAAATTTCGGTTGCTAAGCTAGCATTTTTTTTATAGTGTAGTGTGGTTTAATCATCTGCTTGGTAGACATCTTTACTTCCTTCATGGAATTCTAGCCCTTTATTGTTAATGATGTAAATTTAGAAAAATCCTAGTACATTCTTATGCACTGTGGGAGTAATTTTATTTGTGATTCTCTTGTGGAAACTACAATACATCTTGTACATTTTCACTATAATTTACTTATGTGCTCTGTAGACATTATAATTCAATTCCAATCTTGCTTCTCACTTTGAAGTGCAAGGAAAGCAACACCCATTTATTGTATATGAATTCACTCTTCTTTATGTCAAATCTTGTTGTGCAAATTTTGATGAAAACAAATTGGCACATCAAATCCTCATCGAATAAACAAAACCCTCATTCCTAGCAAGAATTTTAATTTATATGAAATTGTCAAATATTTGGTAATTCTAAGCGTAAACACATTGTAATAGTGTGTAAAGAGTTTCTTCACAAAAAGGCATTTGAGATACAATACATGGCCACCATAAAAGGCCTTCAATAATATAACTTACTTAAAACTGACGAATAATATATATATGTATATATATTGTGTGTGTATATATGTATATATTGCCACTAATATCAACTAAAAAGTACATTTATACCATTGCTAACTTTTTATAAAAAACATTTTCACAAAATCTATTGTTAGATTGAATATGTGTATTATATAGATGATACTTACAAATTTTTACATCGATCCGAAATTAACTACTATCCTATCAATAAGCTTTAAAATTATAAAATATACCTTTAAAATGTAAGTAAATTTTAAATATATGATATATGACTTTCAGTTATATTTTAATATTGATCATCAATGTAAAGATCTGATGGTCACGATTCACTTTCAGTTATATTTAGGGGTGAAATTTTCTCACACAATCTTTTAGTGTAGAAGAAGAAATTAAATGAAGAAAAATATTATGAACACTTTTGAAGTGAATTAGAATGCTTGAAGAACAAATTCCTTGAAATAGGAATGGATTGCTTTGCTTGGTTCATTTTCAAGTGTTGTATAACGAACCATTAGGCACAATTTGAAGTAGCAACATGTCCTCTTAAGAATTTGATTCTAACTTGTCCTTTTCATATGTAAAGAGTTAGGCTCATCTGGTAATCTTTCCTAAAGAAATTTACCTTTTTGAGGGTTTGGTACTTCCAAATGCAAAAAACTTGTTCTTTTACTTAGCCAAATAGCATTATCTCCATGTTCTGTCAAAAAGGATTTATTTTGCACATTTTTTTTGCGTGCTAAAACTAAAGATCAAATGTGAGAAAGAAATACAAATTTAAAATATAACAACTCATTTGGTGTTGATTTCTTCTCACTTGTATGCAATAGAAAACCTTTAAATTTAAACTAGATGACATGTAAAAACGAGAAAAATATATTGATATCTAAAATATACAAAAATTACACTTATCTTATTTCTAGTTTGAAAACCTACACTAACTTCTCATCTAATTTTGAAATGCACTACATACAAACTCGTATTAAAATTTTCTAGTAGTTTTCCATTAAAAGAACAGTTTTCCTTTGTCAATGGTGTTATTTGACCAATGGATAATTGTTGACCAAGTTCCTTGGTTCAAATTGTTTTAAAATTAAAAAAATACTTTGATGATAATAAACATATAATTATCTTGTTATATGTTTTTCTGCTATAGGTTAATAGATTGGTTGATTGAAGATTTCAAGTCTTTCATTTGAAATTTTTTTGAAGATTGGTAGCATAGGCCTATGAATTATGTGAGAGTTCTTAAAGTTTTCCTTAATTATGTCAAGCTCTTATCATTGGTTTATTGGAGATTTTCTTTGAAAGAAATTGATTAGGAAATATAATTTATTATATTTGATTTATAAGGTTATAAATGTTTTCTTAAAATAAATTTTCAAAATCTTTGAAAACTGGGTCTAATCAATTAACTAACAGATTATGACCTTTTCAAGGGTAATTGAAGTAGAACTGCCCTGTAGAATCAAGTTGTCTAGTTGCCTAGCTACACTTACTCTTAGCCTACCATAGACTTATTACAGAAGCAAGTTGGGTTACTGCAAGAATGCAGTAGAACTGTCTTGTAAAAGCAAGTTGTCTAGTTGCCCAGTTCCACTTGCTCTACTATAGCCCACCACAACTTATCTCAACCTACTATAGAAGTAAGTTAGTTTGTTGCCAGCTATTTTTTTTCTCTATACTTTATTCTTAAAACTTTAGTATAAATAGGCTATGTAACTCCCTATTTTTGAGGCAGCATTTAGTTCAATATAATTGAAGTCTTTTGAAAGTAACTTTCTCAAGTCTAAATCTATATCTTAAACTTGCTAGTTTAAATGGTGAATCTAGGCTAGAAATCATCATAGTGGGGTTCTAACCTCGCCAAGATTGATGTTTTCTTCTATCCCATTTATCTCCCCTAAGCCATTTGGTAACAAAACACTTTGATCCCTACCTCCCTACCACTTTAAAAAAAACCACAAAAACACCAAAAAACTTACCAAAACAACCACCGCACTGGAGACCACATCTATGGCCCTTGAAACACCTATTTCTAGTCCCCAAACCAAAAAAACAACTCCACCATCATGCTTAGAAGGCCAAAAACAACTGGGTTGGAAAATTTCACCACCACTGGAACTACTGCACATTGGGAGCATCTTCCTCCACGTGTTGGTGACTCTCATGCATGCATTACATGCACCCAGAGGTTAAAGATGATGCCACATCAGCACCACCTCCACATGTCATGCCATGTTAGCTTCCTTTTTCTAGTGATATTCTACCACATGTCTCCAACTTGCCACACCATTTGTCACATCATCAGCCATGTCATTACTACATTATCACCCTTGGCCACTCAGAAGTTGCCACATGTCATCCTTTGCCATGTCACTACTACCTCACCAGGTCACCCTTCTTTTCTAAAAATTTACATACTAACCCCTCCTTTTTCAAAAAATTTACATTTTGACCCTTTATTTTTCTAAAAATTTTAGACAAGATCCCAATGATTATGCTTTTTTCAAAAAGGCCCTTTCCTTAATTTATGTTTCTCTATTAAAAAATTTCTATTTTTTTTTTGTTTTTCTCCTAGTTTAAATCTGATCTAAAAAAAGAGAGAAAAAAAGAAAAGAGAAAGAAAATGCTACCAAGACGCTAAACTCATCAAGAATTTGACCCTCTTAACATTGAGATTCAAGAACTCCGAGCTTAAATTAAGCAACTGCAAATGCAACTTCTTGAAACTTGAAAAATGCCACAATGAAGAAGTGACTCCAATTAAGATAACAATGTAGAAGAAGGCAACCCTTTTAGAAGATTGCAAATTGGCAAAGAAATCCTATCATCTTTCTCAACCATTGGACATAGACATCATCAAAAAAATTATGCCAAGCCTTTAAATGATCTTAGAATTAGATTGGATACTCTTGAATTTGAAGGAATCCTTCAACCAAATGATTTTATTGATTGGCTACACATTATTGAGCATATTTTTGACCTCAAGGATATTTAAGATAAAAAGTGTGTCAAGATTGTCACCATCAAATTAAAGAAATACATGTCATTCTGGTGGAAGAATCTTAAGTGCCAATAAGAACAAGACACCAAATCAAAACCTAGGATAAAATATGATGAGAGTTCACACATAAGTATTTTTCAACCCATTATCGTCAAGAAATATTTATCAAACTTCAAAATTTGCACTAAGGAAGCATGACTGTTAAAGAATATATAAGGGAATTTAAGCAACTTAAAATAAACATTGTTGAAAGAGAAATTCATAAGGTGTTCGATGAAGAAGGAAAAGCAGGAGTAAATGAATCACCTTAATCTAATAAAGAACTCATCTCAGCTGATGTTAGAGAATTGTTAGTAGTGTGAAGAAACCTTCATACTTTTACATCTTAAGAAGAAAACTAACTTAACATAACATCTTTCACACCAAGTGTACTTCTCAAGGAAAGGTATGTAATGTTATTATTGATAGTGAAAGTTGTGAGAATGTAGCATCACACTGCATAGTTGAAAAGCTTGACTCCTAACAAAGGACCATCCCCAACCTTACAAATTGCAATGGCTAAGAAAAGGAAATGAGGTAAAGGTTACTAAGCATTGCCTTGTGTCATTTTCCATTGGGAAGAAATACCAAGATGAGGTATGGTATGATGTCATCCCCATTGATGCTTGTCACTTATTGTTAGGGTGACCCTGGTTGTTTGATCATTGAGCCATCCACAAGGAGTTCAAAAATACCTATTCCTTCACCAAGGATGGAGTCAAAGTCAAGTTGACCCCATTGCAACCAAACAAGCTTATTAAGAAATCAGAGTGCCTTGATTATATTCTTACCTTGGTTACCAAAACCAAGCTCAAGGAATTACAAAAGAATGCTAGCTACCTCTACCTTCTCTTACTAGTAGAATTAAATGATGAAGCTAATGTTCCCGAAGAAATCATGAACCTTCTTAAAATATTCCAGGATGTTGTTCCAGAAGAAGTTCCTACTGGATTACCACCAATCAAAGATATTCAACATGCCATTAACTTCATCCCCGGATCTGTTATTCCAAACAAACTGGCATGCAAGATGAACCCTCAAGAGTATAAAGAACTTCAACGTTAAATAGGGAAATTGCTAAAAAAGGGACTTGTCAAAGGAAGTGTCGGCCCTTATGCGGTACTAGTATTATTAGTCCTAAAAAAGGATAGAACATGGAGAATGTGCATTGACAGTAGAGTAGTAAATAAAATTAACATCAAGTATTGATTTCTAATACTGTGACTTGATGATGTGTTGGATTAGTTACATAGAGATACCATTTTTTCAAAAATTGATCATAGAAGTGGGTATCACCAATTTGAATGCGACTAGGAGATGAATAGAAGATCACATTCAAGACTTGAGACGGCTTATACAAATGGACTATTATACCTTTTGAATTATCCAATGCTCCTAGCACATTGATGCACCTTATGAATTAGGTATTCTGACCCTTCATTGGTAAGTTTATTGTAGTTTACTTTGATGACATCCTGATATATAGCAAAAACAAGTAAGTGTATTTAAACTATTTGCATCAAATTTTTGAAATCCTAAAAGAACAAAAACTGTACACTAACCTCAAGAAATGCTCTTTTCTAACCTTTGAGGTGACATTTTTAGGATATATCATCACTACCCAAGGAATTCAAATTGATCCATGTAAGATTGAAGCCATCCTCCATTGGCCTACACCCCATAATGTTAGAAGTTTCCATAGGCTAGCATCATTTTATTAGAGATTCATAAGAAATTTTCATTCCATTGTGGCTCCAATCATTGGTAGCATCAAAAAAGATAGATTTCATTAGATAGATAAAGTATAACAAAATTTTGAAGAATTGCAGAAAAGGCTCACTGAAACTCCTATCCTAGCACTTCCTAATTTCAGCCTAATGTTTAAGTTGATTGTGATGATTCAAATGTTGATATTGGTGTAGTATTAAGCTAGGAAGGACAACCAATTGCCTACTTTAGTGAAAAATAAAAAAAGTTTAGGTACTCCACCTACGACAAGGAGTTCCATGCTATTGTGCGAGCTTTAGGCCATTAGAGGCACTATCTCCTTTTGAAGGAATTCTTGCTATATTCTAACTATGAAACTTTAAAGCATTTAAGCTCATAACAAAAGATCAGTCGACACCATATTGCTTAAAATAAGTTCCTTTAATCATATCTTTTTCTTCTCAAGCATAAATTAAGAAACCAAAACCATGTTGTTGATGTCTTGAGCCACCGACACACTCTGTGTTCCTCAATGCAAGTCAAGGTTATCAGATTTGAAGTGATTAAAGAACTATATGAAGAGGATCTTGATTTCTGTTTAATTTAGAAGTCTACCACTAACCAAGCTTGCCAACATTATCACCAACAAGAAGGTTTTCTCTTCAAAGGTAACCTATTATGCATTCCCTAATGTTCCTTGAGAGTTACAATTATTTGAGAATCACATGATAGAGGTTTAGTTAGTCATTTTGGGAGAGACAAGACTATAACTTTTATCAAAGAAAGTTTCTATTGGCTAAAACTTGATAAAGATATTGCTCGTCATATCCAATGATGCCAAACATGCCACCTACCCAAAACCACAAGCCAAAATATTGGATTATATCTACCACTACTTGTTCCCATTGCATCTTTGGAAGGCGTTAGCATGGATTTTGTCCTTGGCTTATCTTGAACTCCATTATAAAAGGATTCCATCATGGTTGTTGTTGATTGATTCTCAAAGATTGCTCACTTCATACCATGCCAAAAGACCAATGATGCTACACACATCGCTGAATTATACTTTTGAGAAGTTGTAAGGCTTCATAGGATTCCAAAGACTATCACCTTTGATAGAGTTATGAAGTTTATTAGTAATTTTTCAAAGATTTTATAAAAGAAGATGGGCACATACCTCTAGTTTAATTCTGCAAGTTATCCCTAAACTGATAGTCAAATTGAAGCCATAAACAAAATCTTAGGAAATTTGCTACGAAGCTTTGTTGGAAAAAACCTTCAACAATGGGATCTTGTACTTGTCCAGTTAGAGTTTGCTTATAACAACTCCAACAAGACTACTAGAAAATACTTGTTTGAAATTGTCTATGGAGCTTACCCATTTAGTCCATTAGACTTCACGCCAATAATCTCATCCAAATATTACAATGCTAATGTTGATGAATGAGCTAAACAAATAAAAAAAATGCATGAACAAGTTCAAGAAAAGATAAAGCATCAGACTAACAGATACAAAAGTTAATGTGACAAGCACAGAAAAAAGCTTAATTCAAGGAAGGAGATTGGGTTTAGATTCATCTCCAAAAGGAAGGATTCCTAATGCCAAACTTTTTCCTAGGGTAGATGGACCATTTCAAGTTGAGGAAAAAATTAATGATAATACTTACAAGATCAAGTTACCAGGTGATTATAGGATTTTTGCTACCTTCAATGTTGATGATTTATCACCTTATCAAGTTCAACTTGAGAATGAATTTTCTCTAACTAGGGGAGAATGAAGTAGAACTGCCCTACAAAAGCAAGTTATCTAGTTGCCTAGCTCCATTAACCCACCATAGATCTATTGCTGAAGCAAGTTAGGTTGCTACAAGAATGTAGTATAACTACCTTGTAGAAGCAAGTTGTTTAGTTGCCTAGCTCCACTTGCTCTTAGCCTACCATAGCCCACTACATCTTAGCTCAACCTACTGTAGAAGCAAGTTGGCTTGTTGCCAGCTATTTTTTTTCTCTATACTTTATTCTTTAACCTTTAGTATAAATAAGCTATGTAACTCCCTGTTTTGAAGGCAATATTTAGTTCAATATAATTGAAGTCTTTTGTGAGCAAATTTCTCAAGTCTAAATTTGTATCTTAAGCTTGCTAGCTTAAGTGGTGAATCTAGGTTAGAAATCATCATAATGGGGTTCTAACCTTGCCATGATTGATGTTTTCTTATATCCCATTTATCTCCCTTAAGCCAATAATAGATTAGGAGAATGGCCAAGAAAAACCAAAGGTTTCTAGTTCAGCATAATCAATTTTTGATAAAAAATTTATTTCCTATTTGTATTTGATTCTCTACTCCTTCTCTAAGTCAAAATCTACTATAAATAAGAGCCTATTGTGTGGTTCCAAAAGTATGAATTGAGAAAGAGCTTGATCTTAGTTGTGGAGAAATTCTTGAACTCAAAAGTTTTCATATTGTAATTTTTCAATTCATCTGCTTAGGTGAGGTATCCCAAGGAAATTGCTTGGGTGAGTTATCCCAAGATTAATTATAGAGTGAGGTATCTTTAGGAAGTTATTCTAGAATGGGGCATCTCTAGGGAATTGCTAGAGTGAGGCATCTCTAGGGAGAATTATTAGTGAGGAATCTAGAGGGAGAGTGTTGTAATCTAGAACTTTGTAAAGGTTTCTTAAGGGCTTGTTGAATCTTAAAGGAATAGTGGATTTTGAATGCATTGTTCATGAGCAACGGAGAATGGACATACTCCTTGAAGAAAATCATTTTGAGGGAACCACTATAAATATTGTGTTTAGCCTTCTTGTCCCTATCTCTTTTATTTTCTATTATTTAATTTATTTTATCAAGTTGTTTATCTTTGCTTCTCAACTCTTAAAAATTATTTTTTTTAAAATATCAAAAAATACTAAAATACAATTCATCCCTCTTGGATTGAATCCTAAGCTTCAATAGAAAAAATTGCCTTCTTTGTATGATATAAACTTTTCTTTTGGGTTGAGAATACGTCTAGTGTTTTTTCTATAAAAGGAGAGTTTAGAGCAAAATTCTTCATAGAAATTGACAATTTTATCAAGTAAGAAAACTTGAACAAAAAATGACTTACAACAAGAAAAAAACTTTTATCATATAAGAAAAAAAAATAAAGCGTATATCTTATTAAAAAAATCCAAAATTTGTAATATTTTAGAAGTTAATTAAAAAAAAAACTTGGATTCATATTTTAGTTCAAAAACTCAATTTTTTGGCCATATTTAACAAATAAACAAAAAAAATTGTGCATCTTACAATAAATCAAAAAAATCATGAGCAAATCTAAAAAATTTGTTTGGTAAATAAAAAAAATTGTTACTCAAATATGACAAATAAGACATTAAAAATTGAAAAGTAATAGAAAAATAGCAGGATTGTAGAATTATAGTTTGTAATTCAAGTAATCCTTAATTTCCTTTGATAAAAATTGGATTGTTTCTTTGGTGCTTGTAATGAGAAAGGAAGAGAGAACATGCAGCTGGAAACTTTTGTATTAGTTTTTAATTAGGTTTTGTAAAAGTTTGCTCTTATTTTAGAGGTACTGTCATCATTAAACATTATTTGACTTAAAATTCTAATTTTGATTGAATTAACAAATATTTAAGGAATATTTCTAATGAAATATACTTAACTGGATAACTTGTAGGATTTCATATTAACACTATTACATAATGAAAAAAATAATGTCATTAAATAGATGTTGGATGAAAGGTAAATTGATATATATATATATATATATAGGCACGGTGATGTTTTTGTAAATACGAGAAAAATTACAATGTTGATTCTTTTTAAATAATTGACATATAAACTCAATATTGTGTTTGACATTGATTTGAGTTAAGGAAATAATGTATTTAGGTTGAAACCATTTTTAAAATCTATGACTTTTCAACTGTAAAATTTTTTTATTACACTTCAAACAACTTTTTATAATATATAGTCAAATTTTTTTTTATTAATTTATCAATTTAATTACAATTAATTTTCCATTTTTCAAGAATACAAAATTGTAAAACTCTTTAATGATCAATAATTCTTCTATTTTACTAAGACAAATGGAATAGTCAAAATAAATTTGTCTCATTTATTTTCTTGTAGATGAAGAGACATAAATTAGATGTCAGTTTTATATTAAGAACCAGCATAGATATATGATATTGCACGTTTGTTCTAACATATTAACCAACATCAAAAATCTATGTGCATTATAAAAGGTCTGTGCGTCTTCCTGACTTTCATTTTACTCTAACTTGCTCTAAATGTTTATAGTTTATTTTTCTTTTGTTTTTCTTTTTTCCTTTTAAATAGGGTATATGCATGGATCCTTTAAACAAGAGGAAAATAGTATACTCAGTGTATGTGTTGTCTTGTCACAAGTGATGCTGGCAGCTTCTACAATAAAATTGTTGTCTTGTTACAGTAATGGCATAGCATCTTTAACAATAAAGTTGTTTAGAAGTAGCTATAGCATTGCATGCAATTAGACAACATTTTTGTTGAGTTGAAGCTGGCATTCCTTTTAACAAAATAAAACATACAATAATAATGTTTCTGTAAAAAAAAATAGAAAAGGTGTTAGTTTTTTTTTTTTTAATAAAAATCGACGTACTATTACAAAATTTAGCAATGATGTCAAATTTTTTTATTAATTTATCAATTAAATTCTTATTTAATTATACTTTAAAGATTTTTATTATAATATAATGTATGACTTATTTGATTATAGTAGAATAATTTTTTTCATTAATTTTGTCGGGTCCCTAAAAATTAGAGTTAAAATTTTAAATAACTTTAGATCTTGCCCTTTTTTCATTGGAAAATTTACATATACCTTTGAGTTAAGGTATACTCGGATTCAATATTAATACAGTAAATAGATTTAATACAGTAAATTTGTAGATAGATAATTAGAAATAAAAAGTCTAGAGTTTTGTGAGTAGTAGAATGATAAAGATTAAAACACAGATTTTTAAAGTGGTTTAACTTGAATTGAAACTACAATTCAAGTCTACTCTATTTGATCTTTCTCAACCGAAAGACCTCTTCAATTAAAACAAAAACTATTAGGATTTACCAGGCCCCTAAAATGCTAGTTTACATCAAAAATATAAGAAATTACATAGGCTTCTTGCTAACTTAGAAGAATGATAAGTAGGCTCTTTTAAACTTAAACAAAAACACAAGAATTATGACAGATTCTTGCTAACCTATATAGATTTATTAATTCCTATAAATTTCAAATAAAAAAATAGAGATAAGAAGGATTGTAGAATACAATACCACTAGTTTGAGATGAAATCTCAAACAATCTAAGATGATTTCAATTGACTTTTTATCCAAAAACTCTTGACTAAATCTAAAAAAATTGACGAGATAGAGAGAAATCTTGTGTAGCACTTTTTTGGAGATTATTGAACTTGAATAATGAAGAAAAATGTGAAAAACTTTTTTAAATAATGAAGGTAGTTAGGCTATTATAACTACTATAACTGTCTGTAACAGAATAACTAATTTTCAGTTATTGCATCGATTATAGCATCAATTTAGGATGGTTACAACTAATTAATCGGTATGGTAATTGAAGTTCAGTCTATTATGAGTAGAATTGTAATTGATTACTGCATTGATGTAGGTAATTTTCCTAACCTTTGATTTGAAACAATTTTGAAAAACTATTCTTTGTGGAATTCATGTGCACATTGATGTGTGTGTATATATATATATATATATATATATTAAATAGAAATCGATGTGGAAATCGATGTATGAAGTGGAAAACTAGTTTTATAAAATTTTGTTTTCTTCAAGTGACTTTTCTACCTCATTTTGAAAATGTTTGTACGAATCAAAGTTCTTTTGAAATTCATTTACAAGATATCTTAAAAAGATAAAATAATTCCTAATTCTAATGCCGATCTTCTTGAATCACAAATGTATACTTTGAAACCTATAAAACAAATTGAAATAAGCAGTAAAGTATAATATCAAATAATAATGTAAAAAATTACTTAAAATTATTTTTCAACATCAAAACTAAGAAATATGTATGGCTACGGTAACCTAGGCTAACAAATTTGTCAATTGAATTCTTAATCAAATTGTTTACATACAACTAATTTATTGATATGACAATATTACAATTAATTTTTCATTTTCTAAGACTATGGAATTGTAAAATTTTCTAGTGATCATTAATTTCTTCTATTTTACTAAGATAATGAAAATATTTAAATAATTCAAAATAAATTTGGCGCATTTACATTCTGTTATATGAAGAGACTTATATTAGACATTTTTAATTAGAAAATTACATAGATATACAATAGTAACGTCAGTTTTAACATAGATAAACAACATCTAAAGTCTTCTGGTATTATAAAAGGCCAGTGTGTCCCTTCTCATTATCTAGCACACTGTAGCTTACTTTTGGGAAGAGTAGTTTAAAGCGTAGCATAGAAATTCCATTCCACAATTTAAACATATTTGGAATGATTTTTTTAAAGTTGTGGATTGGAATTCCTATACCTCACTTTTCAAACTCCTCTTCCTAAGTAAAGTGTATGCTTGTAGGAGCAAAAATTATAGGCATCAGTACTGTTAAAGCTTTCTTGAAGGTTTATAATTTATTTCTCCCTTTTTCTTTCTATTTTTTTATTAGTTTGTATATAAATGATTAACTTCTATTTCATTTTCCCTTTTAAATAGGGCATATGCATTGATCGCCCTTTAAACAAGAGGCTTCAAGCAATCTTAGAAGCTTCAACAATTTAATGTTAGTTTGTTGCAAGCAACCTAGAAGCTTGATTCAATAACAATGTTTCTATCCTAATTTTCTGTCTAATATTTTTGTAAAAATGTAATTTGGTGCATGTTTGTATAATTTAATAAAAAAATAGAAATAACATTGATTTTTTTAACATAAATCAATGTCTTTAATACAATCTGCAAATTTTTTTACAAAATTAAGTATTATCTAATATGTAAAATAATATAATTATTGAAATATTATTAAATAGATGAAATAATTCAAGTATCTAAATAATATTTAATTGAAATTTTTTTTAGAAAATAGTTAGCCTTAGGCAAATTATGTGTGAAAATGTAATAATATCATTATCCATAAAATGAAATGGAAAAAATTGTTGGGACATATAATATTATATGCCTATTTTTAAAATAAACTATTTAAAGGAATGGCTTGGTTTTTTATTGAACATTGAAGTCTAAAGAAAGAAATGATGTCGGTGCCAATATAGAAGTGACATATGAACAAAAAGAAAAAAAATAAAAAATTCAATGTGGAAAAAATATATAAAGTGATAGTGGTGTTTTTGTAAATACGATAAAAATTAGTATGATGATTTTAATAAAAAATTGATGTTTTTAGTTTCTTCATCTAGTTTTTATGATAATCGATATAGATATATGAGAATAAACATTGGTTTCTTCATAATAACCAACATCTAAAGTTCAGGCTTCTTATGTGACAAGCTAGTTCTTCCCCAGCTCTCATTTGCTTTCCTCTATCTGAAATATTAACCCAATATCATTCTTAAACACTTACTGTTTTCTTTTATATTGTTTTTGATTTTCTTCATTGTATTTGATCATTACATTTCAAGTCTATCTCTGATTAAGGTATGAGACTTCGTTATTCTTACATTGTATTCATTTCTTCCTCGCTAAGTTATGTTAATTTTTTTTTTTTTTACTTTTTATGCTTTGTTCTTTGCTAATGGTTTGTATTTTTAGAGTATAATTTTTTTTCTTTTGTTTCTTTATTTGATTATCAAAAATGTTTTCGATGAGGGTTTATTTTTTGTTATGTTTCTTATCATAGAATGTCTGGTCATGCATGCTTTGTTTTGTATCACTTGTTAGAGTGATTATGAATACATCTAAGATTTTCATTGTAATTTATGTGGTAAAACTAAAACTTTGAATGTAACTATTTTCCATTTAAAATCATCAAATGCTATCTGTAAAAATTGTAAAAGTCATTTTCCCTTTAGAATAAAGTTGATATAATAGTATGGTATGAATATAGTCAATAGTGAGCAATGTGGTGTGAAAATACTTATCTTTTCTTCACTGATAGATGATGGTATGTTTAGTTTTAGAAACATTTGTTTGCTAGTTAACCTCATTTTCATTTTTCCTTTTAAACATCCATGTAGATCCTTCTTAGTATACTGAGAAAGGTATAAGGGGTAATAAATAGTAAAGAAAAGAAGATAAAGGTTGCCTTCAATGCTCAGGGTCAGGCTATTGGGATTGTCAGTTCAAAATATAAGAGTTATATTAGAATGTTGGCATATACAAGAATACCAATTAATATTGAGCATTAGAAATAAGTACCAAAAGACATTAATGAGAACATTTGGTAGGACATCTTGGTATATATTACTTATCTCTAATTTTTGTTTAAGATATATATATCTATATATAACTATCTTCTTAGAATAATTGAATATATATAAGAATAATCTACGTGTGTGTTGTCTTGTAGACCACCTTTGATTTTGATGCATGGGGGAGAAAAGAAGTCTTAAAGCTTGTGGGGGACCGATAAAAAGACTTCAAGAACTAGTTGACAAAGGATTACATCACTGTCAAGAGCAAGGGTGATGAAAATGCTCTTGAGAAATACAACTTCCTTGAGCAACAAGTATAGGATGAATTTGTGAAGTAGTGCCAATAGGGAGAGGCTAGCCAAAAACAAATATAAATATAAGCTGTCTCATGACAGATATGTAAAGCTTAAGCAAGCTTTGTTGAAGGAAAGGCTTGCATAACAACAAACTTTCAATCATTTCAATCCAGAAGTTATTTTAACATCTTAGCATGCACTGTGGAAGAGAGCCAGGATGAATACAAAAGGAGGATATATGACTGAAGAAAGGCAAATAGTTGTCAAGAAAATTATAAGTAATTTTACAAGTTTTAATTGTAATAAATATTCTTAAGTAATTGTAAGTGTTAGGTTGTAATAAATTTTCTTAATTGTATATATGCCATAAGATTCCCTGATGTAACAATTGACTCAGGGAAATTATACTCTAACCGAAAGGATGGACATATTAACAACTACATTAAGAATTGATGAGCACCCTAGCTGTGTTAGGGGGTTGGGGAGGAGTGGGTCTCAAGGCTTATTTTGGGAGATCATCAAAGTGTCCCTAGGACCATCAATTCCTATAGAGGATCTTAATGTAGAGGTTATTGGTCAAGTGACACAGAAGGGATAGAAGAGGTTAATGTTTAATTAAGAGAGGAGAATTGGATCAAGCGGGGAGAAATTAGGAAGATGTTTGCTTGTATTAAGAAGATGGGCATGTAACCACTCTTGGACCTAAGGGTAGAGATCCACATTGCTCTCCCACTTATCAGCATGAGAACTAGCTACCCAGGAGACTCTAACTCATTTACAGAGCTACCAGAGGTAAATGACTGCCACTAAAGCTTAAACTTCCTTTATTATGTAAGTAATTTCTAATATTTTCTATGAAAAATAACATTATAATCAATTTTTTCAATTTTATTTTTTTGTCTGTACAAGAAGGAGCCAAATACCTTCTAGCTCTGGTGCTCGAGGGATGTACAATGGCATATGGAAGGGTTTTTCATAGCTGCACCCTCTTTTGCCAACAATTACTAGATGAGCAATCAAAGGTCATCATTGACACCCTGCTAGATCAAAGTGAAAAAATACCAATGTTAATAGATGAACTAGGGATAGTGGGCAATGCGATTAGGAATTTATTTCATGGCTAAAGAGTCTTATCACTTTGGCTATAGAGGTATCATTTTCTATCTAATAAGTGATCGTATTTGGAAGAAGACAGTGTATCTTGGTCACCAGGGATTTCTTCCTTAGGTCCACAATTATCATAGGCAAAGAAAGACTTTTGATGGGTCACTAGAGGATGGAAAAGCTCCAATGCCATTAATTAGGAACTAGATTTATAAATGGGTGAAAAATATTGATGTCATTTTTGACAAATCCTATACACTTGTTGTGACAAGACTTTGTGGAAAAAGGGTCTATATTCTTTGATCTTCCATATTGGCAAATCTTGTTTGTAAGATAAAATCTTGCTGTGATGCATGTGGAGAAAAATATCTATAACTGTCTTATTGGAATGCTTTTAAACATACTGGGTAAGACTAAGGATGGAGTCAAAGCCATGCTACACTTGATTGAAATGGCAATACAAAAGGAATTAGCACCAGGGAAGAAGGGTTAACGTACATATTTGCCTTTAGCGTGTCATATTATGTCTAGAAATGAGACAACAAGTTTTGTCTACATAGTGCTAAGGTACCACAGGGGTATTCTTTAAACATCAGAAGCTTTGTTTCAATGAAAGATTTGAAATTAGTTAGTTTGAAGTCTCATGATTTTCATGCTTTGATGCAACAACTGTTATTGGTGACTATTTCATCGATATTGCCTAAACATGTGAGACACACCATTACTAGACTTTGTTTTTTCTTCAATACAATATGTAACAAGGTCGTTGATCTTGAGAAATTGTATGACTTGCAAAGGGAAGTTTTTATGATGCTATGTCAACTTGAGATGTATTTTCCACCTTCCTTTATTGACATTATGGTGCATCTGATTATTCATTTAATGAGAGAGATAAACCTCTATGGACTAATTTATTGGATGTGGATGTACCTATTTGAGTGATATATGAAATTCCTAAAAGGATATGTTAGGAATTTATATTAGTTCAAAAGATATATTATTGAAGGCTATATAGTTGAAGAGGTTGTTGAGTTCTACAGTGAATACTTATCCATAAGCTATTAGAGTTTGTAAGTCTCATCACAAGGGAAGAGTTGTACTTATAGGTACACTGAGGACATAAGTGGTAAGCATCAGTTGTGAAGCATGTTTACAAGCACACTTTTACATGCTACATAATACTAAAGAAGTGGAGTTTTAAATGTATAAGCATATAACCCTTACAAGAAAATAGAATCATAGAAATAATGAACAATGGGAACAAACTAAACACAACTGCTCCTTCATCACTTGGTTCTAGAATTGAGTTCATTTTTGGTTGGCACAAATACCAAATGATGTTTTTGAGACTATAAGATAGTTAGCCTAGGACCTCGTATAGATGTCTTATCTTATTGTAGATATGACATTAATAGGTATTTTTTCTACACAAAAGGACAAAATGATAGGAGTACTATGCAAAATAGTGAGGTTACTTTGATAGCTTAGTCAATGCATGTTTCTAATTCAAAAGATAAAAATACTGTATATGTGAATATGTCATACTATGGGATCATTGAAGACATATGGGAGCTTGACTACATCAATTCAAGGTGTCTAATTTTTGATATAAATGGGTTGAAAGTAACAAAGGCATCTTAGTCAATAAGTTAGGGTTCATGTTAGTGGATCTTAAAAAGGAAGGTCATAAGGGGAATAGTTCATAATGACATCCAAAGAAAACCAGGTTTTTATATCATAGGTTTGGTTGATAAGAAGTAGTTTGTAGTTCTTCAAAGGAATAGACAGATTGCTAGTGATAGAGAAGGAAAAACAAAGATAAGTATTGATATTGAGGAGATCCCTTCTTTCTTTTTCAGGACTATCTCTGGTGAATGATGAAGGTAACTTAGAGGAATTTATGTGCAAGACGGTCATGGTGAAGGGATATGGGTTGAAGATCCCCTTAGAGAAAAAAATCAAGAAAAATTAAAGTAATTGATTGTGTTTATTGACAACTATATAATTTTGGATTTTTTTTGCTTATACTTGATATATTATGTGTTTATTGCATATAGGCAACTAACTATATAATTTTTAGTTTAGATGCTTGATTATATGTAATTACGTGTTTATTATAATTAAGATGGCTTGATAATAGAATTATTTGATTTCAGTGAAGCAGAAACTACCTCTAATTTTCAAAGGGTATTGCAAGCATGGGAGCCCATTTTGCCTTTAATTTTCAAAGAGTGGCTGGAATTCAATTGAGCACCAATCACATGAAGCCTGCTAAATTGGGTGATCTTGTTTTTGCTAAAGCCACACCTATCAGTATTGGCAAAACATTCAGGTTTTCAATTTTTCAATTTTTTCCTTACTATCTTTGTTTGTTTGAATGATAGGTCAATAATTTAGTAAAGTTTGAATTTTTTTTTATGGTATACTCTAAATTATAAGTAGCTTTGGGAGGTGTAACTTTGGAAGAATAATCCTTCAAAGTTAAAAGGCAAAATTTTAGTATTATGTTCAAGACATAGTCTTGTATGCAACATTCCTTTACTCGAGTGTGTAAGAGTTGCTAGTGAAAGACTCAAGAAGTATGCTAAGCTCTAAAATATATAGTTGGGGTACGCAATTGGAGTAATATTAAATTGAGGATTTCTTCAAATTGCTTTCAAGTAATTGATTATATTTATTGTATATATATGTAGGTAACTATATATAATTTTTAGTTTAGATGCCTGCTACTTGATATAATATGTGTTTATTGTGTATGAATTTATTCTTACCTGAATTGTATATATAAAAATGCAACTTAAACTTATATGGATGGATACAGCAACACTTGAAATAATTTTTGCCCAAAGCTTTCTTCAAAGCCAAAAATTACTTTAAAGGAGAAGGCTTAACTGAAGGAGAAGTACAATTATGGAAATTTAGTCAAAAAGTAAGTAAAATGATTACTATGTATAGGCTTGTCGTTAAAATGATATGTTTTGATTTTAATTTAGTTTTGTAATATCTTGAATTTTTGGTTGATCCAATAAAATATTTGAAGTTGAAATTGGGATTGTGTCAAGTGATTATATATTTTGGTTTGATGGTTGTTTCTGTAAAAATGTAAATAGCAACAAGTTTCAATAAAAATGTAGTTACTTGGCAACAGGTTTCTATAAAATCTATAGCTAGCATCAGGATTGTTAATTTTAGTTTGATGGTTATTTATGCAAAAAATGTAAAATAACACCAGGTTTCTGTAAAACTGTAGCTAGCTAGCAATATCTTTCTGTAAAAAAATTTCGCTAGTATCAAGGTTTCTTAAGGGAAAAGACATTGGTTTTTTTTTTAATTAAAAATTATCGTCTTTATATCAACTAAATACATTGGCTTTCGTAAAAAACTAACATCTTTAATAGTCTTGAGGAAAGACATCAATTTTTTGATAAATTTGACATCTTTAATGGTTAAGAAAAGATGTCAATTTGTAATAAAAATTGCCATTTTAATAGAAGAAAAGATGTCAATTATTCATAAAAAAATTGATGTACAAAGATTTTTTTCCCAATAAAAAGACGTTGGCTTTATATTAGATAACCAATCTCATTTCTTTTATACACATTTGTTAAAAAATCTACGTGGATTGTTTTAACCTACTACATCATTCTGATTGATGTCAATCTCAAAATTGATGTGTAATGTGTGAAATAATCGACGTGAATATGTATTTTTGTCATAGTGTAGAGAGAAGTCAGTATAATTTTTGTATATATCAAATCAGGAAGTCAGTATATTTTTTCTCTAAAAACAAAGAGTGAGATAGTAGTTTGTCATTTTGAGATAAAACACATGTACATTTTACAGAGACATAGTTTGTAAAATATATAAGCATGGAGCAACTCTTTTGAAAGAGCTTAATTTCTTTCCTTTTTTCTTGTAAAAATTTATCTTTACTAGTAGTTTTTGAACTAAAAACCTCATCATTGAGACACATATTTAAAAAACATTTGAAATCAATGAGATTTCCACAATAAAAGAGTAATCATAGATGCAACTTATTATTTAGTTAGTAAATTTAGTGTTGTCTTTGTTGAGGATCTGCATCACCTCTGGAAAAGATGGAGCTAGATTTGTGAAGCTTCTAGCATCTTGGGTCATACTGTAAGAGGTTGTCTAGTTAATTAAAAGTTACCTAAAAAATACAATTTTCTAAGAAATAGTAGATAGGTGTGTTGTTTGGTTGACTACTAATTGACAAAATGGAGGAAGTAGGACTCCCAAAAAATTTTAATTCCTACAAAATAAGGGAAGTTGCTTACCTACCCTCCTCTAGTGTCAAGGGCCTATAACTCTCTAGGAAAAACCATACCATGCATGTCACTAACTCTTAGCCAACATGCAAGCCTTCTAATAAATTTAAGCCACACTTGGATAGATAAATGAGACATTGAGCATTTCACCACCCATACAACCAAAATCCCATGTGTAACATGTTCATAAGTAAACGTAAGTGTGTAGTCAAAGCATTAGTACATATTGAGTTTTAAAGAACATGTCACACAAGAAGCCTTTATTATACATCGAGAAAGGACTTTTTTTTTTAAAAAAAAAATAAGGAGAGAGATAACTCCATTTTATTAATACATGCCTAATTATATAGTTTTGAGCGTGTAGGGGGAGTTTCTAAGCTCCACCCACCTGGTTCACTAGACATGTCTTTTAAAAAGCATTCTAAGCTAAAGCCCTAGTGACATAAGTAAACATACTTTTTCTGAGTTAATATAAGGGCTTTTCTCCTAACTCAGAAGGGTTTAATATGCCATCTCATATGGATGCAAAGACAAAAATATAAGAATCACAACCATCTACTTTTCTATTCATATTGGATAAATGATTGATGCTAAAAAGACATAAATACCTCTAAAATAGGAAAAATTTTAAAAAAATGATCACAAGTACATTTTCTCCCAAATTCACACCACAGGGCCTCTTTTTCTTGCATGATTTCTATACATGTTTCATCTAAAATTTAGCATGTTTGCTTATAGAATTGGTTCACAAGGCTGACTTGTGAGATTCTCCCCCACTTCAAATGCCAATGCCCTCATTGATGCCTCAATTTGACATAGCTTTCATGAAGGCTTTTCCTTTTGAGCACTTGCTTCTCAAATCTTTATGTAGATTTTTAGCCTGCTCCATTTGAGCTACTCCTTGACAACTTCATGCTTGTCTCTTTGAGCTAACATCATGTAAGAGGTTTTAATGAATGACACCCTCAACCTGATATAGCTTTAAGGATCGTCGTGAGTTTTTTACTTTTTAAATCCTCCTTTGACTTCCTTTTGGCTTTATTTCCTTGAACTCACACCACTAGACATTTGTTTCTCCTACAATCTTTGTGTATTTGCCCATATATCTTTGGTGTCTTAGGCTTTGCTACCTTTACAAACTTTGTGATCTACAACTATAAACTTTACTTCAATGTCCTAACACAAACTCATGTGTCACTATCTTGATAACTGTCTTAGCTCTATCACCTTTGCAACTTCACTATCCCATTGCCTTTGCAGCATTCGAGCTATTGCATCTATAACTTATGCTTGCCTTACTACCTCTGCAACTTGCATGCACATCGTCCTTGCATAGCTCTTGATTCAATTTGCTATCTCTATAGATTAAGTGTGTGCTACCTTTATAGCTTGTGTGCTTGCTTGGTATTTTGGATGTTTCTTAATAGAAATGTCCCACATTTATTGTCCCATTCCATTGATGTGAGACACAAGACTGATCCCTTGGTTCCAAAGTTGTTTGCTTTGTGTTTAATCAATCTACTATACTTCCACTACATAACTTTCACACTCAATTAAGTCTTTTTGGCCCTTTATGAATTGACACCCTCGTTGTATCTTGACCATCATAATCTCTTTAGAATTGATGTTATCTAGCACATGGTCTTTATGACACCTCCCAAGTTTGCATACTTGAGTTCCATTTCTTCGAAGTTGATATTGGCTCATCTCCCACGACCCTTATAGCCACTTGCTAGTATCTTGCCAATAGTAACTTCTTCGATGATCAGTGCCTTCTCTCTTGGCATTTCTCAAGTGATATCTTTCTGATGACTCCTTCTTTGAGCACATCTTTTAGATGGCTTCCCTACATCAATGACACTGATGAGGGTTGAGCATTGAGCATCATCCACACTAGCTGGAGTTTCACTTTGCTTGTGCATGAGCAATTGTGAGTTTTATTGTCATTGCCACAAAGTTTTCCTTATAAATATGTAGTGCTAGTAATCTATGCCTCGAGGTCATTGTCACTACTCTGCTAAGTAACTATGTAGCTCTAGCTTATGATGTAGGCATCATTGCTACTTGTCATGCTACTATGAT
This sequence comes from Saraca asoca, assembly GCA_026873985.1. Classification (NCBI taxonomy): domain Eukaryota; kingdom Viridiplantae; phylum Streptophyta; class Magnoliopsida; order Fabales; family Fabaceae; genus Saraca; species Saraca asoca. The sequence continues at coordinate 23,528 of JANHAO010000318.1, forward strand.
GTGCTAGCTCCTTTAGCATCTAGTCTCCAATCTTGTGGATTAATATTTTAGCTTGCTTACACATCTACACAATAGTGTATAATATATCCTAACTAGATCAACTCTGTTAAAGTTCATGGCCTTTGACAAGATTTTGGACTCCTTGAATAGGATTTGTCCACTCAACATATCAAAAGGAGATATCTCATCCCATAAGATGTGTCAATGATTTGTTGTGGCCATGCTTTCTAGGGCTTCTCCTACTAAATAAGCTGTCAATTCATTCACTATCTTGAGTGGTTTTGGATTCCCTTGAATGCTTACTATATCTTGCACACTAGCCCTTGAGTTGCTCCAAACTTTGGCAGCCCACTTGGTTAAGTCCTTAGCAACATCTCTTTATTATTTCAATGAGTGCCCACTTTACTCACAAGCTCCATATGCATTTGACATGCTGACTCTACCCTAATTATGGCCCACCTGATCTCTTATCTTTAGCATAACTGAGTTTTCATTCTAACTATCATGGGCCAATAACTCTCTAGATGAAATTGTGTGGTGCATGTCACTAACTCTTGGCTAACATGCTAGCCTTCTAATAAATTTGAGCCACACTTAGATAGATAAATAGGGCATTAAGGATTTTGTAGCCTATACAACTAAAATCCCATGCACAACATATTTGCAAGCAAATATGAGCATGTAGTCAAAGCATTAGCATATATCATGTCTTAAAGAATGTGCCACACAAAAAGCCTCTAGTGTACATCGAGAAGGAATTTTTTTTTTTTTAAAAAAGGAGAGTTATAACTGTATTTTATTAATATATGTCTCATTTCATAGTTTTAAGTGTATAGACGGAGTCTCTAAGCTCCACACTTTGATTTCTAGCCGGTGCCACAGTGCTCACCTAGGTCACTAGACACCTCTTGAAGAGCATTCTAAGCCAAAGTCATAATGACACAATACAAGTAAACATGCTTTTTTTTGAGTTGACATTAGGGTTTTTCTCTTAGCTTGGAAGGGTTTTAATACACTATCTCATATGAATGCATAGATAAAAATGCAAGGATCATAACTATGTATTTTTCTACTCGTATTGGACAAATAATCGGTGCTAAAAAGACACAAATACTCCCAAAATAGATAAAATTTGGAAAAATAATCTACAAATGTATTTGCTCCCAAATTCATACCATAAGGCCTCCTTTTCATGCTTGATTTTACACCAATTTTCAACCAAAACTGAGCATGTTTGCTTGTTGAATTGGTTCATAAGCCTGACTTGTGATACCTAGGATAAAAAAAACTTCTTACAAGAATTTTTAATTCCCATGGTCAACTAAACAACTTTGTGCATTTCCTGAGAAGTTCAAGAGGGAATTTATTTCTTGGGAAGTTCAACTTCTTGCAAAAACTTACTTCCTGTGTTAATCAAATGATCTCTTAATTAATTAATCAAGTAGGAGGAATTTAGACTTCAATGAAAAGTTTAATCACGATGACAAGAAGCTAAATTTTTCTAGAAAATAAGAGAGAACATTGAAAAATGATGAAAAGTATTTACTGAGAAAGAACAATAATTATAAATTTACTGTTTAAAACTTTTATATTATGGACTTAATTAAAATTTGAGTAAAATTATAAATAATAATAGACTAATTTAGTTTTTTCAAAATTATATATACACATCTTACTATAATATAGTTAATTTGAATTCTATTGATGGAATCTATAATTAAGGAAAATGGAAGTTGTTCAATTGTACATATCAATACTACAACTCTACAATTTGAGAATCTGTAGTGTTGTCAACTATTTTTGATAAACATGAATCAATTAGTTGTTCAAATAATTTCATTTCAACAAGCATAAAAAGGTCTTGAATTTTAAAAAAGATATTTTTATTTTAAAGATTTCTTTGCATACAAATTTATTAAATTTAAGAAAAGTCAATGTTATTTTAAAGATTTCTTTCTCTGCAAATTGTAATGAAATGCTTTAGAGAGAAGGATGAGAAACGACTTAAAATTTTCTTTGAATTTGTACACAAGAGGAAGCAAACTCATTCCCTCATTAATTATTTTGTTATTAAGCAAAGATAATTATTAATTAAGATCACGTTCTTCATTGCTTGCATTACCAACTATTTTTTTCCATTACACAAAAGACAATTAAAAGGTTAGGGGAAATACCTTTTGCCAATGCCTATGCTATGTAAAGTATGTTTAGCCAAGTGAGGAAGTTTCTGCATTGCGGATGCCATTTCCAATTAGAAAGATTGAAATGTCCTAAGCAGAGTAGCAACATCCTAGGCTATGACTTGAAAATGAAATAAAGCTTTATCAGGATGGTGGATATATGATATTGAGTTGATAGAAGGCAGTTCCAGAAAAATGCTTGCTGTAGTGGAGATAAGAATGTCCATAATGAAATGCCCATGGGCTTGGAAGAAGGTATGTTGCTTTGAGATTGAGTTAGAGAGGATGAAGAATCTAGCTGTGATCTCAGTTCTACCTTCACTGATTGCCATTTGATAGTGCTTGACTTTACAGTTATTATAAATGATTGTAAAGGGAGTGATGGATTTGGATTCTTGTTTGGTGGGGAAGAATTCCAGTGACTATGGTGATTATGATGGCACTACAATTGGCAGATATTTTGTAGGATGTAGTGTTGGCTTGCATGTAATTGGTGTCTACCATAAAACTCTATAACCTTTTCAAAGTAGTGCATGGGATAGGAGTTTCCCCATGAAAAATCACTCTATTCTTGCAAAACCATATAGTGTGGAGAATGAGAATCAAGGGATATGGAGCTGGTCATGCAGCTGAAGAACTAATAACCCTTGCAAAATGCAGGTTTTGATCCAATAGACCACCTCCTATGGCTGCAAATACTTTGGTCTCATAGTAAGAGGAGATCCAAACCAAAGAGTTCTAGAAAATAGGCAAATAATGAACAAATGTTGGGAATTCTCATTTTGAAGTCCACAGAGAGGACCTTAATGTGTCTAGAGTTTAAAAATTCTACAGTTAGGAGAATATGATTGCATAGTTTTTAAAGGAAAATTTTTATTCTAGGAGGAAGATACAATTTCCAGAGCTTGGCCCATAAGAAGTCAGGGATTCATAGAGTAAGATGTTGAGTAAGAACTTGGTAACCTTTGCAGACTATATATGAGCCATTGGCTGTAGCAGTCCAGGCTAGTCAATCAAGGGTCCCTATGATAGAGATAGAGATTTAAGAAATGTGGGCAGCTAGAGGGGGGATATGTTGCTTGAATCTTTTGCACATCCCACTACTTGGTTGATGTGTGAAAGAGGTCACTGACTACTTGAGGGCCTAAAAGTGATGGACTAACTATTTTTTTCTAATAAGGTCCTTTGATGTTGATAGATTGGTTATTCCCTACTTGCCACTAAAGATAATCTTGGATCAAGCTAGCACCAGCAATGATCTTTCTCCATCTCTAGGATAGGTTAGTTATGGTTCGGAAGATTGTTCTATATCTCTTTTTCCATATTTGGCTATGAAAGTTTAAGCTAATAAAGTGGCTTGTTAAGAAATGATTCTCTAAACCTACTTGCATGCTAGAACTTGGTTGAATTCTACCATTCTCCTAACTCCTATGCCTCCCATGCCTATCTGAGTAGATAGAGATTCCCAAGATAGCAAATGGACAGAGTTTTCACTGGAATCGCCCTTCCAACAAAATGTCCTGATAATTTGCTCAATCTTCTACTATTAGTTTTTAGACAGTATAGTAGTGGACATTTGGTAAGTAGACATGGAATTGATGGCACTCTTATAGAGGACAAGCCTTGTAGCTGGTGAAAGCATGTTAGCCTTCCATCCTTGCAGTACAATATTACTAACTATTGATTTGTGACAAAATGATTAAAATGATGGAAAAAATTAAATTGTAACCCCTATAGCAGCACTATATGTCCCAAACAACATGTCTAATTTGGATTCCAAAATAATAAAACTAGTAATTTTAAAAGTAGCAAACAAACCTTAATGTTATAAACTCATGGCTTCACTTTTTAACTTCACTTAGATTCCCCTTATTGCTTTCGGGTAACTTAGTATTTCCCACTTGTTAATTGTCTATTAAAGTACATGAAAATTATTGATCTACTCACTTGATTTCATGCATAATCGATGAAGAAATTGATGTTGGAAAAAATATCACATCAAAAAAACAAATATCAAGTGATTAAAATAATCAGAATAGTGTAATAACATATAAATAATTTAATATAAAAAAATCCTATAATTTGAGAGAAAAATTATAAATTAGAAAAGATCCACTGTAATAAAAAGATTATATGTGTACGTATAAAATTAAGCAACTTTACTAATTTTATTAATCGTAGTGTAACTGCAACCACTATTGCAATTTAGATTAATGTGTGTACCTGTAAAATTAAGTAACTTTCAAAGTCATAAATATGCTTTTCTTTATTAAAGCATTTATTATATAAAAAGATTATGCTATTTCACTTGTATGGAAAAGATATTTTAATTGCTACAAAGAGACACTTTGTAAAATAGCTATCTTTAGTGTTCCTCACTAAGATGGACAACTATACATAGTATACAATTAATTAGTTTCATCTAACTTAGGATTTTTTTTTTACTTAATCATTTAATTATAAGGTAGTTCTAAAAATGAGTTAAGCTAAGCTGATATCAACTTAGGCTCTACTTGTTTTAAATTTTCTTAGCTTATGGTTTGGCTCAAGTTTGATTCAAGCTAATTTATTTAGCTTAAACTTGACTCGAATTAAGTTTATGAGTAGTTTGACTCAGCACATCAAACTTAAATCTAATGTAACAATGATATATTTTGTTTATAATTTAATAGCTTTTAAGCTTATGAAAAAAATACAATTTATCCACATGTGATATGGCTTGAGTTTACATACTTTGTCGACATGTGATCTAAAGTATTGAAATTGACCCACCTATAGTTTGCTTTGTGATCGCCTTGCCCATCTTAACTATTTTTCTAGAAAAAATAGACAAAACTTACGTGCTTTTGTTATGTGATTTTCTTTGTTCCTTATTACAACCACAAAGCAAGGGATTAAGATTGTGTAAATGGTATGTTTAGCAAAATATTTTTAAATTTCAACTACAACTCAAAATACCATTTTACAAATCAAATAGTTCATCAATGAAACCCTATTCACCATAACTTTGCATGCTTGCTTTGATTTTATGACTTCAATAGGTAAAGAAAAAAAATCATGTGATAAAAAGTGCAAATTCCATTTGTCTTTTGATGAAAAATTACTTCAAGTGGGGAAAATGTTAATGGAGCAAACCATAGGTAAGTCAATTTTAACACTTCAAACCTCATGTGGACAAAGTAAACTTGGGCCATAGTAGGAATGGATAAGCTATATGTTTTTTTCCCAAAAACTTATGATTTTCAACATAGAATAAAGAAAAAAATATTAATAGCAAAATATAGTATTGTAATACTATTGCTCACAAGAATACTTAATGTAACATAAGTGGCAATTTGTCTTAAAATATAAAATTATATCATGATTACAACTGCATTTAAAAAGATGAATATATTAGTATTAAAAATAGATTATATTTTATGATAAAATTTTGTCTAAGTATTTTATTTAAAAATATAATATATATTATAATATACGTTTAATATATTTATTTAAATATCTATATATCAAGTAAGCTCATAATGTAAATGAGTTAACCTTTAATAACTCAGACTTGATCCATTTACAACATAAGTTAGATAATTTAACTTGTGTATTACTCAATTGTTTCATGACTTCAATTTACTGAATCAAAATTTGAATAGAGTTGTGAACGCTGAGGAGCTTAGTTGATAGTTTCAATTAATTCTAAACATGGTTATTTTGCTTGAACTGCCTAAAACCAAATGACATGAGGTGAAGTGGATAAGGCCAAATAACTGTCTTTTGCTGAAAATTATTACCAGTAATGAATATTTTAAGGCCATTCCATTTGTAGACACAAAAAAATAAATATAAATTTATATATTGGATAATTTTATAAGAGTTGAACTTTAAATAAATTGCATTGCTTTATCTTGACTTATAATATTTTATTGTATTTTTGTTGTCATGGTGAATTTTGGCATATTCTTCTTGTGATATCATTCCTATATCATTGATATTACATTTGGATGAAAAAAATGGAAATGTGAATGAAAGTAGGAGTGAGAATGAAATAGAATGACTATTCTATAATTATATTTGGCATGATCAGTAGCAGAATAAACATTTCATTCCATTTTTATGTTTAATACAACAAAATATCATAAGAATGAAATGGAAAAAAGTTTTCAATTACAATAATATCCTTTTAATAAAAAAATAATAAAATATCTATACAAAAACAGTAACAAAGTGCAAGATTTCAAATCCTCAAGTTATATAGCAATCATATATATTTTAAGTAGGTGATAGTGCAATGCTAACATAATAATAATTATAACGTATAAGTAAGTTAAATAAATAATTCATGTTCTCTAAATATTCTTTATGCTAATTGTCAAAATGTCCAATATTTGTTAATAGAAAGGCATTGGTTTGTTTTACAAGTATGTCGGCTTTCTTTTCATAATTTTGATTCTCCTTATATATTAATAAATTCTAATTTATTAATTTTTATTTTAGATTAAATAATTTTTTATAATAAACAATATAAAAATATCTTATCTTAAATTCTATTATTAAAAATATAATTATCAATATATTTTTACAGTGAATGTATTCAAAAGTTAACATTATTTTATTATTTATTAATATAAGAATAATTTTAAAAGATATAAAATATCTAAGAGATAAAACTGTAAAAAGGCCAACTCATAAATGATAAAATGATTGATTCCATTGCTTTAGTGATGGAATGGGGGTTCCATCATTTGATGGGACAACCATTCCTTAGGAAATGGACATTCATATTGTATAGTGCTGTAATACTGCAAAAATCTAGATTAATATGCCCTTAGGAATTTCTTGCCTTAAGGGCAAGTGTAATTGGATATGACACTCATTCCTATGGCCCTACTCATGAAGGAGGGAACTATGTATTAGAACTTTGATTAAGTTGTGAGAAGAATTTAGGAATATTAGAAGATTTCATGGTAAAATAACTATCTAGATGCACTCCTTAATGTTTAGAGGAATCCTCTATAACATACATATTTGTTTGTTCATTATCTACTTACTTATTAAACTATTTATGTGTTTATGCTCAATACCAAAAATTTATTTTAGAATATATATATGTATGTATGTATGACTAGGGGAGCCCAATTTGGCCTTAATGGAAAGAGATGTCTTGGGCCTTCCTCTAGTGAATTGACCCACTAGCAAATCTTACATAATTTAAAATGAAAATATATTGGAGTAAGTAGGCCTAAACTACAAAGACATGCAAAAGAAAAAAAAAATGTGACCCCATTTTGGCACTTCCATTAGAGGAAGGTGCAGTGGGCTTTCTCTTGGTAACAAGGGACTAGTTATAACTCGTAAACTTTTCTACAAGTAATAGTTAAGTAATAATTTGAATTGAAGATAAGGATTAAAAAGAAAGCCAATTGAAGAGCTTGCTTCTATAGGTAGGAGGCCTATTCCCTAATTAAATGTCATTTCTTGTTTTAGTGCTAAAGTAGGCTCTTGATAACCCCTTGTAGCCATCATTGCATCTCTTTCTTCAAATGAAGATGAAACCATGCATAAGACCCACTCCTCTCCCCCTATTGTATGGTCAACCAACCATCCCTTCACTCAAAAATTTTCTCCAAACTTGCTTGGAGAGAGAAAGAGATCATCATTATCTTCTTGTAAATTTCAAGTAAGTGAGCAACCTTTCTCTTGTATTTCTAACTTTGTTCTCATGCATGTTAATCATTGAAGTAACTTGGAATATTTTTCTTTTAGGCCTAAATTTTCTATCTTCAATCAAGTTCATCCTTTTCAAGGGGAATACTCTCTTTATGAATTTCACTTTGGTAATCTTTTAATTCACCCATTAAAGCTTATATAGTTGGGTAGTTAGATGAGTCATTGTTTTCAAGTAAAATCCTTAAATAGATTGTGAAATATGACATGAAATATGATTAGCCACTGAAATATTAAATTTGGTGAAGTCATATACTTGAATCACCCCTTGCATGTTTGAAATCTAATAAGATGAAATAAAAATCCTTTCTTAGGGGAAAATGGAAGGTTTTAGCCATTAGAAGGAATACTGGATAAATGTCCAAATTAATTTAGTAACAAGAAAATAGTGGCATGAAAATATAATTAGAATGTGCTTGCATGTCAATTTTAGAAGATGTGAACGCCCCATGTTCCGTGATGAGTTTTGGTCACTATGAGAAAGATAGTGAAAATATTAGGAAAAATCTAAATTATTTTTAGATTATGGATAAGTATGAATTTGTATGTTATACTTGTGATTAAGGAAGTCCTCCACTTGAGGGATCAGGTTTGGCCTTGATGGGAAATGGGTAAAGGAAGAACAGATTTTGAAAAAGAATAACCTTATGATTTAGTCACTACAGGTAGATGTATGTGTGATGCTTAAAAATTTACTTGAGTTTGATTTTGTATGAAAAAATAAATCTTTATGATCATGCATGTTTATTTTAGAAGACATAATTTGTAATGGTTGCTTTTAAACCATGAATAAGTGTGCATGAGTTTAGATGCATGGATGATTAAAAATTTTGAAATTAAAGGAAGTATGAGTTTCGACCGCTAAGGGAAATCATATGTTAAGTTTGAACTTTTAATCTATAAATGGCTCATTTGATTAGTGGAACTTGTGTGAAAATTTCACAAGAATTCATGTTTGGAATTTGACATGTATAAATCAAAAGAACTTGAAAAAACTTGATTGCATGGTTAGGCCCATTTGCCTAAGGGGATGCATGAATTGGATACAATTTTATTTAACAGGCTTGTTAGACTTGTCATGATTAAACTCATGTATTGGAAAGCCCAAAATTTTGATTTCAAATCATATATAAGCTATTTTATCTATTGGGCCACTAACTTATTTGTGTTATGAAAGAGAAATTTTGGCTCTAGAAAATGGGCCTAAGGGCCCAAACTAGAGAGCATAAGAGGGGGCCAAGTGCTTCTTATAGAAATACATATGATGTTATATGTGGGCCCATATTATTAAAAGGCAATGTATTGTGAAATGGATCTCTTGGGCTCTAGTTGGCCTTATGAATATCAAGTCTAAACTAGATATGCATATACATGGTAAAATAACTATTATGTGTCAAAGCCACAACATTAGGATTAATAGAATGAAATGGATGAGAAGATTAAATTTGTTATTTGTGTGAAGGCTCCAAAGGCCTTATTTATGGAATTGTGATGAAATGAGAAATCAATAAAATGTAATTACATGTGGTGAGATACGTCCATGTTATGATTATGGGAAGGGCCATGGTTATGGCAAGAGAAATGGGGGTGACATAAATGAATGCAAGGGTGCACTATATAAATTTGAGGAAAGATTGATAAGGTTAGCTCAAGAGGAATAAGAAGAGGGAAGACAAACAAAGTTAGTTCAAAAGAAATACGACAGATAAATATATGCTTATGAATGCATGACAATGTTTGATTATTGTTTGTGCTTTCATTACTTATGTTTGAATTATTAGTATGCATGAGTATATGAATATATGAATGAAGGTACATATGAATATGTGAATGAATGCGTGGATGCATATATACAAATAAGTGAATGAATATGTATAAGAATAAGTATACACATACATGAATATGTGTATGTGAGTGAGTACATGAATGAATATATATATATATATTTATGGACATATAAATGAAGGTATGCAAAAGAATAAGTATGTGAATACATGGATGAGTATATATATGTAGGAACATATAAATGAGGGTATGCATAAGAATAAGTATGCAAATACATGGATGAGTAAATATAAGTGAATGGGTACATAAGTGTGTAAACAAGTTTATGTGAATATGAATGGGAGAGTAAGTATAATAATGCATATTCAAATAAATATGTTTTATGTATGATGCTTGTTAAGCAAGAATAAGTATAGAACTACACAAATAAGAAAATATAGGCATAAACCACTTGTGCAAAAGAATTTCTATGCTTACTATGAAAAGATAAGATGTCAGAAACATGAAGGTGCTTCTTACAAGCATGAGTATTAGTGAGTAGGTAAGGAGTGGTAGGATAAATCAATCAAGACTATTAGGATTACTAGAGTAATTTTGTATGAAGTTTACTCATAAAGTTCATATGAGTTACACTCGTTGTTGTAAATATTTTTAAGTATCATTCCATCTCCACAAGATGCTAGTGCATGAAGATTCTTTGGAAGGAAGCATACCTCATCCCATGGGTATCATTCACATCCACCTATGCTACTTCTTGTTTATAGACTCATATATAAGTAGGGATTGTTAAGGCTAAATGCACAACAAAATCAAGCATACAAACCTTAAAGGTACACACGATGGAATAAGGAAACAAACTATTTAGGAGTTTAGGGGTTACTTTAGTCTTAGAATGAGGAAGGATTTAAGCTCACCCAAATACTTGTAGTACCATACCTATGATATTCCTTTTTATAGTACCCTTGCGTGGGACAAAGAAAGTAGTCTTTAGATAATTAATTTCTATGACTGTTCTCGTATTTATATATATAAAAAAATTTACACTCTTGTATAAGCCGTCATAAAATAAGTTCAGTAAAAGTAGTATTTTAGTAAAATTTTAGATTAGGGTTCAGAGGTTCTAGATGGAGTCTTACAAGTGTCTACTAAACAAACATTTTATCTATTTCCATTCCATTTCATCTAACCAAGCATAGCATAATGCTTTGTTTGGAATCAACTTTTCTAGAATTGAATTCATTTCATTTGAATAGAAATGATTTCAATTTTTTTGCAAATGAATTTTTTTATTTGAAATATATTAAAAAATGCATAGAATTCAATTAAAAAGTAGATTTTAATGATATTATGATAAATAAATGAGAATAAAGTTTTTGATATCACATGTGTTTTATATCAAGTGAAATAAATTTTAGTGAAATTCTTGGTAAAATTGATGAATTTCATAATAGTATAAATGTAATTAAAACATAAATTGTAAATGTGAAATGAAATGAAATGATATTTTCTTTAAAAATCCAAATATCATCAAAAAAGAAATTTATTTGAAAATGAAATAAAATCTTGTTTTCTAATATTTCTAAACAAGGATAAAGTACTTCAATTAGTACATAAACTAAAGCATATATATTGTGATGGAAATTGAATAAAAAAAAATAAAAATAACAATAAATTTGAAAACAAATATTCATAATTTCAAATTTTATTCAACAAGTTCAGTGCACACAGAGAAAACATGCATACACATTATTTTGTACCGAATTCAAGGCCAAGCATGTGGCCAAATCACAACCAAAGCACAGCTACATACCTAGAAAACACACGCATAAATGTTCATAGTAATTAAACACACATATTTATTGAAAGCAAAGTCGAACTTGGACCAATAAAAGCTTGCAAATCCAGTGCATGCATTCCACTGCAAGTTATTGATTCTATTGCTTCATAACAGTAACTTGGCCTTCATCTCTCTGCCGTTCAACGAGAGCTTGATGACCATGGTGGCACTTGTAATTCACATATTCTATCTCCATCTTAAGCCTGCAATTTGAATCTGGGCAAATAACATGATGTGGGAAAGCTGAAAGAAGATTAGTCAGCTCCATATCGTAGGGTCTGCGGTAAGGTTCTTCTGAAAGCTTCTTGTGGTAGTAATCCATGATGGCATTGTCAAAACCTTTCTTCAAATGTATGTCCCTTCGCCAATTTCCAAACTCTGCAATTGTTTCATAGATGGGAGGATTGTAATCCACAGCCTTCACTTTTCGCCCTTTACTGAAGAGAGCCCAAGCGTGCTGCTTTTTCATTACAAGAATCAACTCAATATCAAAAAGCACGAGTTCCTCGTGATTAGCAGTTCCACTCTCATACCTGCTCTGGAATGTGCGGCTTATGTTATCCCAGAACCTGTTTGAATCCTCGGTTGATTTGAGTATATCATTCAGGTTAAGGTGCTCGATAACAATGTCGGCTTCAACACCTCCTCTTTGTGGCTTTAGGATTTCATCTCCTTTGATTCTTTCCACGTGCGTTCCGAATTCTATTGCACGAGCCTTGTCCATACCTCCATAGATGAAGATGTAACTATCCGTCTGGAGCTGATTATTCGAAGCAATCATTAAATTAATTCTCTTTGTGGATTTCATTTTGCTCATAAGAATTGTAAAATGGTTAGTAAAATTCAAAGAAAGCAAGGGCTTTTAGCAATTTACAAATTCTTTGAGAAAAAGTTGTTATAAATCAAGTCACTTAACATTTAACAATGCACAAGAACAACCTTCAAGAATTCATTTAATTTAGGACAAAATACTAATTTTCTTTAATATTTAACTTAATTATATTCGCACTTTTTTATTTTAAAAAATATACACTCTTTTTTATTATTTTATGACTAGAGGGGTGAGTACATGTTTAAAGGATATAAATACAGAAAGTGAATGCATATTTCTTAAAATAGAAAAAAGAATTTATAATTAAACTTATTTTTAAGAGAGTCTAGTGTAATGTATTCTTTAATTTAAGCAATATTAGGAAATCAAATAATGATAGCAACAACAAAATATGTATTTTATGTGAAATTGATGAATTTGGCTCTTGAAATTATGAGGGGTACTTACCCATTTGGATACGGACTGATTTACGGACGGACTAAGACCCTTTACGATTGTCCAAAACCACCCCCACTCCTCAGAAAGCTCATCTTCACGTTGGGGCGTGAAAGGGAAAGCATCAACACCCCATACCCTTATCATGGACAATGCATTATAGTTAATTACACGGCCTCTAGGGTCAACCAGCACCAGAATTGGCTTCTCTTGATATTTCCACAACTCTTGGATAGCCCTATATCCTTTTATAAGTTGGAAGTATTCCACTATGTACCAGCCCATGTCAGATTTCAAGCGCTCGAATTTCATCCTCCTTTCGTCGGTCCATTCATGCACAACAGGAACCCACACAATCCGATAGTTACTCTTCCGTGGATCGTTCATGAATAATCTATGGATAGGCTGGAGATCCCAAATCTCATCGTCAATGTGATCAAGACCCGAAATCAACAACAAGAGATGCTTCGTCCGTAGTTCATCAGCACTAACCTGCAGTTTAAATCATAAAGATATTAGAAGTCAAGAACTTGAAGTGCGTGTGTATGTGACACTAATAACAATGGAATATTTTATATCGATTATAGTACACAAGGTCGAAGTTAGACGAAAAGTTTTGAAAGGAGTAAAATATAATTTATTAAGGATTTTATGAAGTTGTTTTAAATTTGGGAGGACTATGTATGAATTTATTAAAAAAAGGTACAAAATCGCAGGAAATTTTTTTAAATTTTCCCAACTTCTGGTGACACGCACAAGGCTTCGCCCTTGACAGTACATGAGTAGAACTTATGATCTTTAACCAAAATTTGTGCACCCTAACCACCTGAGCTAAGTTTAGGTATGACTTCATGATGATGAATTAGTTGTAAATTAAAATTGATAATGTGCTTAGACATTTATGTTGAATACTAACCGAGGATTTGGTAGTGTTATCATTTATTTGAGGATAGGGAATATCCCTAGGGAAGATCAGAGCTATTAGAAATGTCAAAATTCCCGAAGGAGTTTGAAGGACTTCCAAACGCCACTTATGATCCTCGTAATCGGCTGCAATAGACAGTCTTTAATTAGAAAATGACATAACAGTTAAATGTACAAATATGTATGCATACTGTGTTTAATTACCTATTCTGGTTTCGATCTCTGCCCACAGTCTGATAAAATCACTGAGTTCTACTGCAAGCCGGCGGCTAAGTTCGGATACGAGGTCCCTGAATCAAGATTAAAGTTAAGATCATTTTGCTTTCTTGTTGTATTTAGAACTCACAAATCCTGATTTGTTTGGATGAAGCAGAATGAACATAAAAGATAGAAGTGAGGGTTATCCTTAAAAAAGATGAATTCAAAACATAAAGATAACCCTTTGTTTTCTATTCTTTTTCTTCATATTTCCTTTTCTACAAAACAAACCCTAAATGTCGAATTTTGGAACTTACGCTTCCATCCGACCAGCACAAGCCAGAAGACCGAAGATTGCCCAATAGGTATAAATATCTCGAGGAGCATTATACAACACTGAAAGCACATTTCTGGCATCTTTGGATGCAGCGTAGGTTTTGTTCAAAAGCTTCTCCAACTCAATGACACCTTTAATCAGTTGCATTGCAGGATCAATCAAAGTGTTGTAATTAGCGGTGGCATCAGTTGGCCTCTCTCGGAATGCAAGCTTAAAGGTGTGGACTTCAAGTGAATTTGCCTTAGTGGGAAACATATTGGCAATGTGCCAAAATTGTCCATAGTCCAGAGCAAAAGCTGCCAGTACTGTTACTCCCTTTGCATCCCACTGATAGCCTCGAAGCCTCTCCAGTATCCACACTATTGTTTCATGGGCCCTAGGAGCATCGAAAGTTTTGCATGTCATCTGTAATCATAAACGTTGTTATGTTTACTGTAAAAATCAATTAAAGCCAAAAACAAATGATTTTGGCTAATATTTGGAAGAGTTGAAGTTTTCGAGAGGTTAATATTTTCATCGTCAAATAAATAATTTTATTTTAAGATTTGAAAAAAAATGATTTAACAATGAAATCACTCAAATTTTCAAAAGCGCCGGCTTCTAATAAAATTATCTAAAGAACTCATTTAAAATGATTGGTCACAAAAGAATTATGTGGCAACATTGATATAATATCGATGAATAGTTATGATTTCCTTTTTTAAGAGAAATTCTTTCTATGAAATGAAAGTAAGTGATACTAAAGGGTGTGGCTTATAATACTATATAGTTCTCATTTGTGTAGAAATGGTTTAGCTTCTTGTATCAGCTTCTCCCGTGTCAGAATAAGAATTTCTTTTTTCTATAAGAATATAATTCAATTTCTTTTTTGTTAATAATTTTAAAAAAAGAAAGATGCAATTCTTTTACCGATGGAGATTATAGCTTTTTTTAGACATACACAATTTTTTTTTATATTTTTCTTTCATAAATTAATACGCACAAAAAAAAAAAAAACATAAAATCACAAAATCACAACAGGGAGAAAGACCTGAGAAGAAATCTCCTTTAATGTACAGAACGTTGGCTTAAAGCTGTTATCAGGAACCCTCTCTTCTCCAAACTGAATGGCTGAAGCACGCTGTAATAAATATAAACCATAAATAAATTAATAACAAATAAGTCACACAGAATCACATTATAGTAAGTTAAATAGTTGGAAATATCATAATCATGACTCTAATTAAAAATTGTGAATAAATATAAAAATATACAGTTACAGAATAAAAATGTCAGAAAATCACGATTTAGAATTTAACGTTATAATATTATTATATACAATACGGAATATAATTTAAAACTATGAATATAACAGCGATTATACGTGGTAATTACCTTCAAATCAGGATGCTCACCAACGACGGGCGCGTAGGCATGCCTAATGATGCCTGAGACAATGCCAAAAAGAGGATCCACATCTTGCCTTACAGCCGTAGTGTCGTGGCTTCCGATGATGTTGGCTGAGATCTTTTCATTAGTCGATTTAAATGGATTAAGGCTGCCTTGCAGTATTGACTGCAAAGTAGCAGCAGTACTTGGAGCTGACTTCTTACTCGTTCCGGTTTCCATTTTGGTGAAACTCTCTTGGTTGGTTTGGAATTGAAAGATGGGTAAGTGGTGTTTGGTGCTCTCCTTCGCACTTGGCATGCCCTATTTATAAGCTTAACACATGCCCTAAGTAGTTTGCAAACATCTTATTTTAATTAAGAACTTCTTTTGTGATCTCCAAGCAAGAGAGTTTCTCACTTTATCACCACTAAAAGCAGTGTGAGGCTCTTTTTTTTAATACAAAGGGCCCACATGCTTCTTAAATTTGATTTTTTGTATCTTTATTTTATGTGTCTATCATGATCGAGATTTCTTACAAATTAATCAAATCTTTTATCAAACAAAGTTGGTTTGTAATGATTTTTTGTATTCTTTTCTCTTTGGATAAAATAAAAAAATTCTTCTCATCACGTAAGAATATCTCTTCTGTGTTAATCTTAGAATAAGAAAATTCTTCTATACAAAGAGATTAAAGACCCACTTACAGTTGGCCCCACAATTATACCAGTTTCATCTGCGTATTTAGGTATCTCTTTTTTTGAAGTAAAAATTTTTCAGCCTGCAAGAGGATTGAAGAGAGAATTTTTCCTTTCCTGTGGGTGACTTCACTTCTTGGAGCGTAAGTTGAAAAAAAGTGTCCCAACTTGCTAGCTTTAGCTGTGAACTTGAATTTTTGTTCTCGTTGTTAGACCAATTTCACAATATGCCCTTGTTGATCTACAAGCATGCGCGTGATCTACGTGGTCTGGTCGAGTGCAAAATTGTCATTGTCTCAGTTTCCTAAGTCCCTTTTGCCTTTCAGGAAAGATGACATGTCATTTGCGCATTAACAATCCCTCAAGAAAAGAATAGATTATATACCAAAGGTAAAGTGAAGGGAATCATAATAAACTGATAATGGAAACAATTGATAAACTATTTGTAGGATGTGAATCTAGGGGCAAGAATGGAATCTCGTAATGGCTTGTGGCTTTTATTTTGTCTGCTAGTTTGTAAAAAATGGATATCCAGTAAAGTAGATCTTAATCACTTTAATTACAAGATTCTTAACAAAATTTGCAAAGAATTGATTCTTCAAAGTATAAAGGCTTCGATTTTAATTCCCAGCACTCTTGTTACTTCAGTCAGACATGTAGTTGCTTTTGAGTTTTTTTTTTTTTTTCAAAGAATTCATAACCTTATTTATATTTATAGTTTTATCATAATATTAAAATTTTAGTATTATTATCTATCGTGTTATGATAAGTTAGATGTTTTGACGTTATAATGGAATGAATATTAAAATGAAAAAGATAATTTTTTAATTGGTCAAAATTATACAATAAATAGTAGTTTTGAGATTCTTAATATTACAGTAGAGATAATACTAAATCTAATAATAATTTAATTCTAAGTTAAATGAAATCTGTCAACTTTTTAAATCATAATTCAGAGAATTATGAGACAGAAACAGATGAAAAGCAATGCAAAAGAATGATAAACGAATTTGAGTGATGCTTCGAAATAGGTATAAACATAACATAGAACACATAGATCTAATCAGCAGAATTTCCTATTATTTTCAGAGTAAGGAAGATTTTTCTTTGAGGGATGATATTTGAGATCATTATAAATCCTACACATATTAATTATTAAGAAATAAAACTTTAATGTAAAGACTTGTTAGTGAACTTTTTTTAATATAATAATCTCTAATTTATTATAATTATGTCAGATTCTTCTTTTGAATTAAATTCTAAAATAATTGACTCCAAACATAGCATTAACATAATAATTCTCCAAAATAAATAGTTTGAAGAGCAGTTAAGAATTTTTTTTTTTTAAAGAAAGAAAATTAGATGAAGCAATAAAAAGGACAACACATTAGCTTTTTCCTTTTGTCATAGTTGTCAGTAAAGCTTGAGAATTTTCGCTTTTTCCCAGAGATTGGAGATAGATTGTGCTTGAAACTAATAACAGAAAGAATATATATCTTTGGCTAAATTAAAGAACAAAATCAAAGTAGGACAACAAGGAAAATAGAATTAGAACACAGAATCTTTGGTTGTTACTTGTAAAGAGTATATGCACACCACCTTAACACAAAAATAAATAAATAAATAAATAAAATAAAATAAAATAAAAAAATTGTGTGCTCCAATAGCTTAGAGAGGCCATATTCCAATGATTCTCTCTCCAGCTTTGGTGCTGCTGTTGTTATTTTTTATTAGGTAGATTACATTCGTGTCTCGTTATATTTAATTTAATTACATTTATATGTGCAAACTTATAAATAAAGGACAATAAATATATATTTATGAAAATAAAAAGAAATAATAAACAATCAATAGAGATTTCATTTTATATAATAAACTTTTCTATTCAGAGTAAAGTAATAAATTATAGTTGCAATTGTGATTTTGAAATTACATTGTAATGATTGTGATTACAAAATAATATTAGCGTTATAGTACAATTTTATTTAATAGTAGGATGTGGCTAACTATTTAATACACATGTAATATCTTATGTTTAAATTTAAAATATTAAAGAGAAAAAATGATAAAAGTAACATCAGTCGTACCCTTGAAGGTGCCAACTATGATGTAAAATTATTGTTATATTACTAAGTGCAACCACAAATTAAAATTATTGTTGATTATCTTCTGACAATTAAAATTTATTTCATATAGAAGAGTAACTCTCATGATCTTGATATGTTCATTGCCTATTGAGGGTCATGTTATTGACCTACAGAAAGAGAGAACATCAGTAATGGCAGCTAGAGATCATCGAAAGACACTTCGATGTTTATGTCAGTAGACGTGTAGGTAAATAGCTTATATGTCTTATTACTTTGGAAGCGTATTTGGTGGCCTTAAATTGTCATGTAATCAGGGGCAAAATGATAAATGAGAATGAATAAGCCTACATAGTAGGTGTGTAACATCCCAAAATTTTTAAACTTTATTTATAACTAAAATGGTTTTTTAAAAAAAAAAATCCAAAAAAAGGTATATGAAAATATTTTTAGAATATCAAAAATATAAATTTCAAGTAATGGAAAACTAGAAATAGTAGAAATTGATTATATGAATTTAAAAATTCTTAGAAGATAAAAAAGTTGATCAAGAATGGTTAAGGAACAAAATTTGTAATTTCAAAATTCTATTGCGAAAAGATTTGGGAAATTTGAAACAATGGTTACAAATATCAAATAAGCATAAAATCATAGTCATTATGAAAATGTTTAATTTAAATAATTTATAGTAAAATTTCATGACTTTTGGAAATTGATAAATTGGTTAAATTTAAGTTCAAAAGGTAAGAAATAAAGAAAAAAAGTGGTTAACTTGTAGTTATTGAAAAGTTGACCAAACTTTACCATTTTATCCCTCCTTAGCCGCCTTCACTCTTTTCTTTTAGAGCTGCTTAGATTGCAAGACCATGCAATCTTAATTCTTCATCTTCTCTTCCAAGTTTTCACTCTCTTTTTTACTTACACTCTTTCTCTTTAAGTGAGCCCTCAATCTTGCTTATTATTTTCTTAAATTTTTACTGTTGAATCCTCTCTTTTCCTCTTTATTTTGATATCAAAATTATATTGGTTCACTAAGTATAACTCAAGTTATAAAATTTTGAAGTTTTCTATTACTATTCATGGTACTGTTCAACCCATGAATCAAATCAATTTTTCTAACATTTTGAAGCTCAAATCTATTAGATATAACTTTATTCATGATATATGAATTATAATTTAATTATATACAATTAGTTAACGAAAAAAATCTATGGAAAAAGGATTAGAAGCTAATATGCTCTTATTTTTAATTTTGACGAGCATAGAAGATTTTGGAGAAATAGTTGTAATTTCTTGTATTCAAGCAATTGAGATGAGTGATACTTACTGTTCTTATGAATTATGACATAATACTTGCTTGAGAGCTATTGATTTGTGATGGAAGCTAATAAAAAAAAGGGTTTTGTGATGATGTGATGAAACTTGATGATTAAATGGATTGTTGAGATGCTAACAAGTATGATATTGAAATATCACCTCCCAATTCACGAAATGTGACTAGTGTAAAAGGTCACTATTAGGAAACCCTCTACAAGCCTAACAAATATAGAATATTTCCTAATCTTACTCAATATACCAAAGACCAAAACTGAAATGATGCATGATCAAATATTTCCATTTTTAATTCCTACCAAAAATTTGGTAAAATTTTCTCTATTTTCCAGACTTCTAGGCACAGGGCCTATACAACAAACAAGGGCTACATGCCCTATACACATCTTGTACTATAACTCAAAATCACAACAGCCTAACTGACACAAGTCTATATCCTACTAGGCATCAACGAATCAAAATATATGCACATAATAGCTATACCAATTGTCAAAACTTTCACCATCAATATACCTTCAGGCTCTACAGAAAGTAATCTATTGGATTAATGAGTAGATCCTGAATCAGATGGGTGAGGAGGGACAATAGGGGTAACTTCGAGCTCTAAAAAACATGAAGGAAAATGGGGTGAGTTTCACATAAACTCAATGAGCAGATAATCCTATAAAAGAAAAAAAATTAAAACTTAGTTCGCAGTGCATGTTTAGAATCTAAATGATAAAACATACATTCGTGAAGATAAGCTTATCAATTTAAAAGACACAATCTCAAACAAATTCCAAAACTTTAATTTATTAGAAGAGTCATGCTAGTAAATATAGTAATCCTCAAATGAAAGGTGTAATAGAGTATAATATTATGAGAAAATACTTATCATGATGTAAACATAGGAAAAGAAAAATCATTAAGATTTTCTAAAATTTA
>JANHAO010000319.1:0-44027 GCA_026873985.1 Saraca asoca
TTTTTGTATTAATGTGCTTCAGCTGCATAATAATTTTGCATTGTGATTCATCAAGAATGTGGACATTTTTCAAGATGAAAGTCTATTCTCTGAATCTAATGAGAAACTCTATGTGTTTTGATTGTGTTTTGTGTTTTTTTTTAATTAATTTTACATTATTTAATGAAAAATAGGATCTTAAAATTAAAAAAAAAATCTCATGGGTCCCAGTGGGGACCTATTTCCCTGTGGGGATCGGGGATGGGGACCAATTTCTCCCTGACATTACGGGTCGGGGATGGGGATGAGGAAAAATTCCCCAGTAGGGATCGGGGATGGGGACCCCATTCCCCGCCCCACCCCTATTACCATTCCTAGTTGCTAGTCGCATTTTGCCAACCGGATCGCGCAGTCCGGGGTCCCGCACATCATCAAGAAGGAGGTGTCGAACTCGCTTTGTCGGGCTCGAGTTTGAACTGAGGGGTCGCACTTGCGATGCAAATTGAAGGCGTACCAATTCAAACAGTTCTTCTGATCGATCCTTTTGTTGCTCTTAGGATTCTCGCCCATCTGTCCAAGACAAACTGATTTTCACATATAACATAAGCCCCCTAACTCTCAGCTCGTGCTGCGGGCTGGGAGTTGAAACTCTTTGATTTTTTATCAGTCAAAGTCTTCTCCCGAGACTGTTGTTTCATCTGCATTAGGCCATGTTTCTCATGGCACGTGTCCAGCAATTTTTGCTAAGTCAAACTTAGCCTTTTCCGAGGCCATAAATGATGACAGTTGGGGGGATGGATATGGATCCTTCGATTGAGTTGGCCCTGGCTCTATATAAGGGAAAGGTAATCCCTTTTGTCACTACACTGAGCAAACCATGGAGTTTCCTGATAAACCACCACCGTTTCTAGTGTTCTGGCCTTCCAAAGAGGCGTGTATGGTCTGTTGCATAGAGAGTTTGGAAAACTCAGCTTCTCTACTAACATGGAGAGTCTCATATGGATCTCAGACTGTGTCATCTCGACTCCATCGTGAGGTAATTGTTTGGCCAGCCAAGCTCCTGACGTGCTTCCTTCAAGAATCAGAAGGGGAGCTGGTGGCTGGAGAAAATAAAGAGTTGCGGTGCCGTCGCTGATTGTGCATTGGAAGGGAAATTTGAAGACCTTAGTGGCACATAGGCTCCAGTCAGCTAGAGTACGACCCTCTATGGACGGTCTCTTTTCTTAGTTGTAGGTTTTCCTTTTTGTATTTTGATTAGCCTGCATTCAGGGCTTTCTGATGTATATTTGCCTCGTGGAGGCCTTTTAATGAATAAAGCTTCAACTTTTTTCTGTAATTTTCTGTTTGTCATTTTGTTCCTCATATAAACATTTTTGGTTTGAACAATCTGTGTGACCTGCACATAGTCAAAAGATAGCATGAGTTGTAAACTAGAGTGATCTCGTGCTCGGGCCGATCCTGTGGCCAAATAAATAAACAAGTTAGTATGAGAATTATAAAATAATAAGATAAGTTCGCATGAAAGTTATGAAATTAGAGGGTGAACGATCTCGTGCTCAGGCCGATCTCGTGGCCAAACAGATACGTTTGCATGAGAGTTACAAAATTAATAAGTGCGTATAAGGGCTGTGACTTAATTGATTCGCACGACAGTTACAAAATTAATGAGTGAGTGATCTTGTGCTTAGGCCAATCTTGTGGCCAAACAGATATGTTCGCATGAGAGCTACGAAATTAATAAGTGTGCATGAGAGTCGTGACTTAATTGATTGGCATGAGAGCTGTGAAATTAAAGTTGGCCGATCTTGTGGTCAGGGCGATCTTTTACCCAAATAAAAGGGTGGCCGATCTTGTGGCTGGGGGGATCTTGTGCCTAAATAAAGGTATGACCAATCTTGTGGTCGGGGCGATCTTGTGCCTCAATAAAAGTGTGACCGATCTTGTGGTCGGGGTGATCTTGTGCCCAAATAAAAAGGTGTCGATTAGGCGAATCACCTATTTGAAGAAAAATTTAAAATCAGTAGTTATGTTCTAAGTGTTTACATAATTTACAAAAGAGTACAAGAGTTTAAAAGATCGTCTTGATAGTAGGAGATTGCTCCTACTCTGTGTCCCGTCGGGATGGCTTAAGCCGCTGCCTGGAAGGTTGCACAATGTAGTCATGCAAATGACCTTTCTTGATGAGATCCTCTATAGTGTCTCTCAGCACCCAGCACTCTAAGGTGATGTGCTCGAACTCATTGTGGTACGTGCAAAATTTCCCTCTATTGAGTCTGGACTTGCTGGGAGTCTTTAAGGGTCGAGGCTTTTTGAATTCCTCTTTGTCCCTTTTCATTGCAAAGATTTTGTCTTGAGCATCTGATAGGATGCTGTAGGTGCTGTGATGGCCTGAGAATAGGGATCGTTCATCCTTGCCTTCTTAGTGAGCTGGGACTCGGGATCATCATTCCCGTTCCCACGGTTACTCCTCTTCTTGCTCTGAGCTAAGCTACTCGTTTCAATTTTCTGTGGGCCAAAAGTCTTTTTTCCATCTGACTTATTTCACGGCCCGCTCATAGAACTCACCTCGGTTGCTAACTAGGGACTTGTACAAACTCTTGAATAACTTTCCATCTCTGTGGAGTCCCGCTGAGACGGCAGTCAGGATAGCCTCATCCAAGGGTTTCTCAACATTGTTGACCTTACGCCTGAAACGGGCGATATAGTCCTTTAGTGTTTCCTATTTTCCTTGGAAGATTGTAGCGAGATGGCACGGGGGTGCGAGCTACTTCCATAGCACTCGATATTGATTAACAAACTTTTCCTGGCATTCCTTCCAACTGTTGATGCTGTGAGTTGGGAGGTTCCTAAACCACATTCGAGGGACTTCACTTAAAGTAGCAGGGAAGACGCGGCACCTGATCAAAGAGTTACAAGTTTGAAGGTCCATGTGGATGTTGAACAGGTCCAGATGGTTTGTGGGTCACTGTCCCAGTCATACAACAGAATGGCTGGAACTTTGAGCTTGCACGGAAGGGGTTCTTCCATGATTTCTCTAGAAAATGGGGTTTGCTCCCCAAAACGACCTTGGTCATTTTGACTTTGAGGGTGCTCTTCTAGATGCTTAACCCTCTGAAGGAGGTCTTCCACCAAAATGTCTAAGCCCCCTAGTCCTTGGATAGAGACTTGGCAGCTTGGTTCAGTGTTCTGGCCATGTGGATAGCGATGCGAAATCTGCTCTTAGTTGGCTTCACCGGAACGTTCAACCTCTAGCACAATAGTCTCAGCCCACCCTTGCACATTCTAGGCTTGTGCTTGCTCCAGCATTGTGATTATTTTAGCCAGCTCTCCCATCATGTTTTCAAGCTTCTCCTGACGTTGGAGCCAGGTTTGTGATCCATCGGCGCCGTTGGCGGTGAGAACAGGTTGCATCGAGCTAACTGGAGGGACAACAGTAGCTGCTTTGATAATAGGAGTAGAAGACGAGTCCGTTGTCGAGACATGGCCATTTGGAGGATGGGGCTATGCATTTGAAGCTCTAGTGGCTTTTCCCTTGGCCATTGTAGAAAGAAACGAACCAGAACAGGTGAGATCCCCATAGACGGTGCCAAAAATGTTGATAGTGAAATTTGGTTCGTACGGAGAGCCCAAACTTCAGCCAACGAGGGGGGATTCTTATGGGATCTCTGACCTTTATCCAATTCAAACACAGTAAAACAGCAAAATAAACAAAGATAGAGGGAAGAGCAGAGAAAGAGACACAAGATTTAACGTGGTTCGGCCAAATCTGGATATCACCGGACCCTACATCCATGGTAGCGTGATATTGAAATGGTGTTCTTACAAAGTTACAACACTCAGGTTCTCTCTTTCTATTTTGGCAGAGTTTCTGCCTGTTTTTTTCTCGAATCTTATCTTACAGAAGGCTCCTTCCTCATATTTATAGAGGAGAGGAGGTTATAATGGTAATTACATATGCAATAAATCTATCACATTAATATATAATGTATAAGATAGAAAATACAAACTAAATCTCTTCTTTCGACTACTATAGATTGTCTTTTGTAGGCGGGTCCCATTTATTCGTTTGGGCTGGGTATGACTTAGTCTTCTATCTGGCTAGCTCCATGTCACTAGTTGCATTCTGCCAACCGGATCGTGCAGTCCGAGGTCGCGCACATCATCAAGAAGGAGGTGTCGAACTCGTTCTATCGGGCTCGAGTTTGAACTGAGGGGTCACACTTGCGACGCAGATTGAAGGCATAACGATTCAGACAGTTCTTCTGATCGATCCTTTTGTCGCTCTTGGAATTCTCGCACGTCCATCCAAGACGAAGTGATTTTCACATATAACAGCTCTCAACAATAGCTCTAGGCTCTTTTGGCTTTTTGTTTTTATAACTCCCTCATCTTATGTAAATTTACCTCATTTAGATGAGGCCTTTTAATGAATGAGCTTTTCTGTATAGCTCTTCAATGTTGTACTAGATGCTTTCATCTGCTTCTGATGATGATGTATATTGCCGCAAATTAATGAAATGCTTGTTTGGCCAATTGGCCATAACTTTAGTGTGATAAATTTTAATATACGGTTGCCTTGATCATTGATAAGTAGGATTCAAATAGGTCGCATGCAAGCTGCGCTTGCAAGGATCTCATTAGCGAGCTAAGAGAATTCATTTGCATGAGAGCTGCGATGAGTTTATAGCGTCTTTGCGCCTATGCGAGCTTTTCGAGCATTTTGTAATGCCTTCGCACCTCAGCGAGATGGTAGCTCTTCACTGGATGGGGTCACTTTATCTGATTTTGATAATCCATGCCACAACAATCCCGTTGCTTAGTCTTGCAATAATCTCGTTGCTCAGTCTTGCAGCAATCTTCTTACTTAGCGAGACAACAATCTTATTGCTCAGCCTCATATCAATCTTGTTGCTCAGTAAGACAATAATCTTGTTGCTCAGTGGCCATTATGAAATTTGTTCCTACCAGCAATCTCGTTGTTTAGTCCTATGACAATCTTGTTGCTCAGTAAAGCAGCAATCTCATTACTCATTCTCACAACAATCTTGTTGCTTAGCGAGATAGCAATCTTGTTGCTAAGCCTCATAACAATCTTATTGTTTGGCAAGATAGCAATCTTATTGCTCAGGCCAGGGATTATACTCTTTTGCTCCTAGTCTATGGGATATGGCTCGCTTTGGATGTATCGATGGGGTAGGCTTTGTGCTATCTCACCCCTAAATGTATTGACATGATGGCAAGATGAAAGCTCATTATTGGTTTGGTAACATTTCTGTGTTTTAAGCATATCCGCTATGAACAATATTGAATGAACATGGAGGTAAATCTCTTTTCATACAACGTTTTGTAGGATACTTTATACAAAGATTTCAAAATTGTCATTGATCTTAGGAAAACATTACAGGATCAGAATATGGTTCAAATGGAGGGCTCCGGCTCTCAATCAATGATTCACTGAGTTTGCTGAGCTTGCTGTTCTAATGGTCTCACCACATAATCCTGTAATCAGCCTTTTCTGATGAGGTATTCTATGGCATCTCTCAATGCCCAACACTTCGAGGTGGCATGTCCGAACTCATTGTGATAAGTGTAAAATTTGCTCGGGTTTCTGGACCTGGCGGAAGCTCTCATGGTCTTGGGCCTCCCAAAGTCTTCCTTATGCCTCTCTATGGCAAAAATCCTATCTTACGTATCTGATAGGATATTATAGCTTTTAAAGTGACCTTAAGGCTGAAGTTGCTGAGGCCTTGCCTTCTTCACAAGCTAAGGATTGGGGTCGTGGCTGCAACTCTCGTGGCTCTTCCTTTTGCTCGTGGTGGGACTATTGGTATATGCCCTTTGCTTGGGCTTTTTTATGCCGAAGGTTTCCTCTCATCTTATTTGCTTAGTAGCTTGCTCGTAGAATTCAGCAAGATCTCGAGCTGGGGACTTGTAGAGGCTTTTGTACAGCTTCTTGTCCTCATGGGGTCCTACTAAGATTGCTATTAAAATACTTTCCTCCGAAGGATTTTCTACAGAATTGGCTTCATGCCTGAACCTAACTATGTAATCTTTCAGTGATTCACCCTTGTACTAAAAGATCATTGCAAGATGATAGGGAGGTGCGAGCTGCCTCTTCAATGCCCGATACTAGTTGATGAATTTCTTTTGTCATTCTTCCCAGTTATTGACGCTGTAAGCCGGGAGGCTTCTAAACCATGTCTGAAGGATACCTCTTAATGTGGCTAGAAAGACGCGACACTTGACTAGGGGGTCGATTGTTTGCAGATCCATTTGGACATTGAACATGTCCAGATGGTCGCACAGGTCACTGTTTCCATCATACAGCGGGATCGCGAGCACTTTAAGCTTCTATGGGAGAGCTTGAATTTCGATCTCCATAGAGAATAGTGAGCTTTCCCCATAGCGGGGTCAATTATTCTGAGACTGGGGATGATCCTCTAGCTATTTAAGCCTTTGGAGGACTTGCCTCATTATTGGATTCTAAACTTTGAATTAAGGGCCGGAGCTCTCAGCTTGTTACGACCCCCAGATTGCTAGTTGCGGTTATTTTTGTGAGTCTCTTTCTGAGCTTCTTCATGCAATTGCTGGAGTTGCACTACAATTTCCTCTTGCCTTTGCACATCTTGGGCTTGCGTTTGTTCTAGCACTTTGACAATTTTAGCCAGCTCTCTTACCATGTCCCCGAGCAGTAGCTGAGGGGTTATGGGTTGAATGGTTGGAGTGCTGGAACTCCTAGTGACCCTTCTTCTCGTCATTGTGGAGAGATGATTCAGAAAACAGACGAGCCCTTCCTCTAGCACCAA
Organism: Saraca asoca; assembly: GCA_026873985.1. NCBI lineage: Eukaryota > Viridiplantae > Streptophyta > Magnoliopsida > Fabales > Fabaceae > Saraca > Saraca asoca. The sequence continues at coordinate 6,786 of JANHAO010000319.1, forward strand.
AATGTTGATGGTGGAATTTGGTTTTGGGCTAAACTCCAATCAACAGTGATCAGTTCTTGAACCCCGAGCTATTTTTTGGTCGATGGAATGAGAGAAGAAGAAGACAACGGAGAGTAAGAGAAAAGAAGAAAAAAAAGGACAATGGTAGGTAGTGTTTTTAATGTGGTTCGGCTAAATCTGGGTGACACCAGACCCTATATCCATGACGGAGTTTTATTAATTTGAAAGAAAGTTTACTGAGCTTTAGCTTATTTTACTTCAGCCTCCCTCTCTTCTTCTTCTTCTTCTAACAGTGATTTTCTATCTATAGAGGAAGAAAGGTTACATGCAATGATTACAAGTTACAATTCTGTTACATTAAGAAGTAAATGTAAATGACTAAAGAACTCCTACAATTTGGCTACTACAGGCTGCTTTCTATAGGGTGGGCCCCCTCTTTTTGGCTAGAATACAAGCTTAATGCAAGCCCATCTGGAGCTCTTTCTCATGGAGCTTTTGGTCTCGGGAGATGCTTTATTTTCATGAACTAAGATCCCTGATGTGGGGTGGCTGCTATTCTTTGAACAACGAGAACGGGCTTGAGGATGGAGGAGCAAGCTCAAACTACGTACGAGTTGGGACATAGCGGAGCTATTTGCTAAACTCGCAAGCCGGGGCTTGGTGCTCTCATCCTTAATGAGCTGGATGTTCTCTAGCATAGGCATAACTTCTACCGAGCCTTCGGCTTGCTTGGGTGAGATCAATTTTTGCCCATAACAATCTTTAATATTCTAAAAATGATATTCTCACCATAAAGACTGCAACAATCAAGATGATGAACCAAGATTTTGTCCTCTTTGATTATTTTGATGGCATGAATTTCATCAGGTGGAAGGACAAATTGAAATTCATGCTTCCTGTTTTAAAGATTTTTTATGTACTTGATCCAAATCTTCCTCCAATTCCTCCACCAAAAGATAATGATTCTGATGAACTTAAGACATAAAGAAAGAAGATAGAGGAAGATGAGATTATGCATAGAGGCCACATTCTCAATGCTCTATCAGATTGTCTCTATGATTTCCACATTATTGAACTATTTGCAATTGAAATTTGCAAAGCTCTGGAACTCAAATACAAGACAAAGGAGGAAGGTACCAAAAAGATTATGATTTCTACATATTTTGAGTAATAATTTAATGATACTACATTCATTTCGGCAAAAGTACATGAATTGTAGGTTATAGTAAACCAATTGAGGGCTGCAAAGATTGGACTTCTAGAATCTTTTCAAGTTGGTACAATTATGGCAAAACTGCCACCATCTTGGAAATGATATAGAAAGAAAATTCTCCATGACTCCAAAGAATTTTCTTTGGAAGAAATTCAGAAACACCTTTGCATTAAAGATGAATCAAGAGTAAAAGACAAGAAGGAAAATTCTTATGATGGCAATAACAAGGCCAATTCTATGAGCAAGCCCTTAAACAATTCCAACAAAGGAAAACAAACCAAAGGAAATTAACTTGGTCTAAAAAATGATCAAGAAAAATTCAAGAAGCCCCAGAAAGGGGTTTGCTTTGTGTGTGGAAACTTGGTCATTATGCAAGAGATTGCAAATTTAAGAAAATTAAAAAATTGGAGGTTAATTCCTTGGAAGAAAATAATGATATCATTGCTATAGTGAATGAGATCAATACCATTCAAGGCAAAGTTTCTAGTTGGTGGCTTGACACATATGCCACTATTCATGTTTACTATGATAAGTCCTTTTTCAAGAATTACAAAGAAACTGATGATGGACAAGAGGTTGAAATGGGAAATGAAGGAAGGTCCAAGGTACTTGGCAAGGGAAATGTTGAACTTGCTTTTTACTTTGGATGAGAAAGTTACTTTCACCAATGTATTTCATGTTCCTAATATAAATAGAAATATTGTTAGTGGGGATCTTTGGGGCAAACCAGGCATTAAATCTGTATTTAAATCGAGAAAATTAGTTTTGTCCCAAAATGGTGTCTTTGTTGGAAAAGGCTATTCCGTTGATGGAATGATCAAATTGTTTACTGTAACTTATAATTCTATTATTAATAAAAGCAATAATTCTATTTATATTCTTAATTCTATTTCTTTGTAGTATTATAGATTAGCACATGTTGGTCTAAGTATGAAAAGAATGGTAACAAATTGTATGATTTCATGTGACATAAATAAATTTAAAAACTGTAAATTGTGTGTTAAGTCTAAGATGACTAAAAAGCCATTTAAAAGTGTTGAAAGAAACACTAACTTGTTAGATTTAATTCATTTAGATATATGTGAATTAAATGGTATGATAACTAGAGGAGGTAATAGATACTTTATAACATTTATTGATGATAGTTCTAGATATACTCATGTGTATTTGTTGAAGCATAAAGACAAGGCTTTTAATGTGTTTAAGAATTATAAGGCTAAAATAGAAAATCAATTAGGAAAGAAAATTAAAATTTTGAGAAGTGATAGAGGGGAGAATATTTTTCTAAAGATTTCAATAATTTTTGTGAAGAAAATGACATTATTTATGAATGTTCAACCCCTCGAACACCTGAACAAAATGGTCTAGCTAAAAAGAGAAATAGAACTTATATAGAAATGATTAATGCTTTATTGTTGCATGCTAAGTTTCCATTTAATTTGTGGGGTGAAGCATTTCTTGCTACTCATCACATATTAAATAGGATACCTATGAAGAAAAATCAAATCTCTCTATATGAATTATGGTAGGGAAGGAAGCCCAACATAGAATATTTTAAAGTGTGGGGGTGTCTTGCATATTGCAAGAATAATGATCCAACAGGGACCAAGTTAGGTCCTAGAGGGATCAAATATGCATTTGTTGGTTATGCCTTAAATAGCAAAGCTCATAGACTTCTAAATCTAGAATCAAATATTATTATTGAATCTAGAGATGTAGAGTTCTTTGAACATCTTTTAACCTCAGGTAAAAGAGTTCAATCCTCACCTAATGAAGTTACACTAGGAGGGACATCTTAAAAGGTTGATGAGCAACCTAGGGAACAAGAGTTTGATGAGCAATCTAGTAAACAATGGTGAATCACTAAAGTTTGGAAAGCTAAAATTCTTGGATCAGATAGATTGACTCTCAATATATTTCTTTTTACCTTGTTGAAGGTAATGAAGATAGAGTTGTGAGAACAATTCCTATTATTCTTCAAGTGGAAGACGATCTTAAAACTTATACAGAAGCTATGGATTCTAGAGATGCAACTTTTTGGAAAGATGCTATATAAGATGAAATGGATTCAATCATGTCAAATAACACTTGGGAACTTGTTGATTTGCCTCCTACTTCTAAACCTATAGGTTGTAAGTGGTTGTTTTGAAGAAAATACCACACTGATGGTACTTTACATACTTACAAGTTAGGTTAGAAGCTAAAGGATTTTGACAAAAAGAAGGTATCTATTATTTTGATATATATGCACTAGTAGCAAGAATTACATCTATAAGGATTATATTTGCTTTAACAACAAGTTATGATCTATGTGTTCATTAAATGGATGTTAGAACAACATTCCTAAATGGAGATCTCAATAAGGTGGTCTACATTAAACAACCTAAAGGATTTGTTCAACCGGGAAATGAACAGAAGGGTTGTAAACTAGTTAAATCCTTGTATGGACTAAAATAAGCCCCTAAATAAGGGCATAAGAAATTTGATAGAGAAATTTTATCATATGGTTTTTCACATAATGTAATAGACAAATGTGTTTATACTAAAGTAAGTAATGATCATGTTGTGCTAATTTGCTTATATGTTGCTGATATGTTGATTGTAAGTAACAATATGAAGGGCATAATAGAAATGAAGAGGTTTTAATCTTTTACATTCAAGATGAAAGATCTTGGACAAGTTGATACTATATTAGGCATCAAGGTTCAAAGAAATCATGGGGATATGTATTGAATCAATCTCATTACATTGAGAAAGTACGAAACAAATTTAGTTGCTTAAAAATGAAAGATGCAAGTACCCCCATTTGATCTAAGCTTCACATTAATTAAGAATGATGGAAGAGCTATGGCCCAACTTGAGTACGCAAGTCTTATTGGATGTCTTATATATGTTACATAATGCACAATTAGTAAATTAAGTAGATTTGCTAGCAATCTAAGTATTGATCACTAGAAGGCCATTAGTAGAGTTCTTGGTTTTCTTAAGAAAACAAAAGAGCTAGATCTTCAATACTCAAAGTTTCCAGCTATATTAAAAGGATACCGATGCAAGTTGGATATCGAGTTTGGGAGACAATAGATCCACTATAGGCTAGGTGTTTATCTAAGGAGGAGGTGCAGTCTCTTGGAAATCTAAGAAATAAACTTGCATAACACACTCAACAATAGAGTTAGAATTTGTTGCATTAGTGGAAACTAGTAAAGAAGCTAAGTGGTTGAGGGATTTTCTTTTATAAATTCCATTGACTTCAAATAGTGTGAGTTCAATTTTGATTTACTATGATAGTCAAGTCACTCTAGCACAAGCATCTAGTGGCATATATAATGGGAAGTCAAGATACATAAGTCTTTGACCTAATTATGTGAGGAAGTTAATCAAAGATGGAATTATCTCTCTCACATTTGTGAAGTCGAATATAAATTTGGTTGATTCTTTCACTAAACCTCTTACAAGAGATTTGGTGAAGATGACAGGTTGTTTGGGTTGAAACTACTTAATTAGATCCATTAATGATGGCAACCCTACCCAATACTATGGAAAGAGTAGTTTTGGGTTCAAAGGGTAACAACAAGTCATTGATATATGGATGTTATAGTACTTAAGTGATTTGAAAGCATGAAACAAGTACTGGTTGTCACAGATAAGAGGGTTGAGTTTTGATACTCTTAATGAGGTTTAGTTTAAGGAATAAGTGTCTTAAAATGTGAAAAAGACACTAAAAGAACTTCACCTACATGAACATTGAAATGGTGCCACTTCAATTGAGAGTTGGAGTTACTCTTAGAAATGTTCATGAATTTTGGATAGAACATGGCCCTAAAAGTGCTAAGTGAGTGTATGTGTGGAGTACAAGGTTATAATCTTTATATGTATAGTGCCATTGATGTTTTCACAAGGGATAACATGTTTAAAGCTATTATGCTACATAGGATTTAAATTTCATCTTGTGACACTTATACTAAGGTAATGTTCAAATCGAAAGATACATTACTTTATGCATAAACAAAAATTTGATTTTCTAAGTTTGTAATTTTATATTTGAACAAGAGGGGGATTGTTGGAAAATTGTTCAAATATAAAATTAATAAAGTTTAGATATTGATAGCTTTATTTTCCTATTTAATAAGCTAATTTTGTGAAAAAAAGTGTATTTTTTCATTTTGACAGTTTTAACCTTTTAAAATTAGTTATTTTGTGATAAAATGTATTTATTCATTAAGATAATTGTCTCTTACTATTTAAACAGAAAAGAAAACAACACATATTCTTTTAAAAAAAAGCCTTTACAATTAACGAATATCCAAATGTCTTCAAACTTTTCCAGAATTCTTTCCTTGCATTCCTAAAAGAATTTTTTCACCATTTGCTTAGTGCAAAAATTCATAAAGCTTGTCATATCCACTAAAGCTATTTGTATTAAATCCCATAGCAATCTCAAGAGGAGAGGGAGCAAATATTGTTTTTAGAAAAGCATTCTTTAACATGTTTCAAGCTTATATTTGTTGTTCTCTTCCATAAATCTCTAACTTGCATTTTAAATTCGGATTGGACTAATAGTACTTATATCATAGAAGTCGTATATTGCCATTTTGCTAGTCATAGTTACAAATGAGCTTTAAGAATCTATAGTAGAATTAGAGAAATTTAATGCCCTGTTTTGACAAAGAAGAAGAATGTATAATTTTGAATTTAGGGATAAGATGACTTTAATTCTTCTCTTAATCTACTCACCAGCTTTCATAGTTCAGTTAACATTTCGTTCAGTCACGTAGAATTTTTTCTATTTGGAAAATTTTAAAATGTTTGAAATTATATTTATTTTGAAAGTTAAGTGGTACAATTGATTTATATAAAAGTCAGTGATTATTATTGAAACTCAAGTAAAAGTAAAAGATAGAGAATAAAATGTGCACTTTGGCCTTCAAATTTTGTTATCATTTTGTTACTAAGAGATGCCAAACATATATTTATTTACACTATAACAATTCAATGAAATCTCACACTTACTGTATTACTTTTCTAGTACTCCTTTACTAGTTAGGGGCATTTGGTTGGCGAATCTCAAAGGACAGGTAATAAGAAATAAAAAAACTATTTTCCTTATTGAATATTTGGTTCACATGTAATGGAATCTGTTACTATTACTTAACCTTAGGAATTGCCCCATTTGAAACCATTTCCTAACCTAAGGTATCAGATTACATTACCCCTTGGAAACAAATAATCCTTTCCCTTTCATTTCTTACCTTGCGAAGCTCCCATTACCATTTACTTTCATTGACCACTGCCCATCACCACTATCACTATTGACCACTGCTCACCACCATCTTCTATCATTAGCCACCACCCACCACCATTTACTAATGTTGACTACTATCTTCCACCATTGACTATCATTTATCACCACCTTCTGTCATTGACCTCTGTCTATCATCGCTACAACCACTGACCACTACCCACCATTGACTACCATCCACAATCACCTTTCACTATTAACTACTGCCTACCACCCACTAATACCACCACTATTGACCATCGCTTACTACTACCTTTCACCGTTAACCACTATCCACCAATACTACTACCATTGACCATCGCCCACCATTATCTTTTGACATTGACCATCACCCACCATCATATTCCATCGTTGACCATCATCCATCATTACCTACTACTATTGACCACCCTCTATTACTATTTATTACTGTTGGCCACCATCCACTATCATCTACAACTGTCACCCTTGACCACTACACCTACCACCCTTGACCACTGCCACCACCACTTATCACTGTTGACCATCACCTATCACTACCTATTATCATTAACCATTGTTCATCACCATCTACTATTGTTGATTATCATTCATCACTGTTGACCATTACCCAACCAAATAGCAAGAAAGGGAATCATAAATATTGTGATTCTATTCCCTCACCGAATCAAAAATTAAGAAGTAACTGTTACCATTATACTTACTTTTTCTTATTTGATTCTATTCCCTTTCCATTTTCACAAGTTGAACCAAATGCTACCTTAGTAGTTATATAACAATGCGATGCATGAAAATTATTTCTTTTTAAAATTAATTACATAAGGAAAATAATTTAATAGGACAATTAATGACAATTACAACTAATTTTGAAAAATAAATGTATCAATGTAAAATGATGAAATTAGATTACTTTCCTTTCACATTATTAAAAACTTCTTTACATCATAGGGGATTATATATATGGTCATCCTTACTTTTATTAGATTTTAACTCATGTCTAAATTTTAATAAATAAATTTGATTTTTACAGTAATTAAGTTTTAGTTTTTTTAATAAGAATATTAGATCTCAAATGTTTTCAAACATCATTTGTTTCAAATATCAAGGTAAATAGTGTGAGTCATGCTCTTTTTTTTTTTAATTTACAAATAGTATTTGTTAATTTAAACTTTAATATTGGGACATAAAGATGAAACACAATATTTGAATTAGTTATGTATAATAGATCATATAGTTACATTAATACTTAGATTTTTCAGTGAATCATTCAAAACTATGTATTTATTAATATAAAATTGGAGTCAGATATAGATAATAGATGATTTAGTAACATGGACATTTAGATATTCAAGTTAGGGGTGACAATGAATCAAGCTAGCTCATGAAAGATTTATAACTCTATTAGAATTTTGATTCAATAAGTCAAACTTATGAGACAAATAAGAGACACATGAGCTTATTATTTGGCTCATTTTCTAAATAAGTTGAGGCTGAGCTAATATCATGAGCTAACTTTACATATATGCATATATATATAAATATAATATATAATATTTTTAACTAAAATATTTAATGAAAATTTATTATAAATTATAATATATCTTTATTACTAATATAGTACTTTATATTTTATAGGAAAAATATAGTTTGCTCATTTGTGATATGAACTAAGTTTACCTTGTCGACCTGTGATTTAAAGTATCAAAATTGAGTCACTTATAATTTGCTAGGTTGGACTTAGCTCGTCTCAACTAATTTTCCATTAGAATACAGATGGAATTTATATGTTTTTATTATATGATCTTTTTTGTTCTTCACTAAAGTCACAAAATTAAGGAGTTAAGGCTATGTGAGTGGTAGGTTTAACAACATATCTTTAAATTTCAGTAATGAATCAAAATGTCACTTCACAAATCAAATAATCTATCCATGAAACTATGATTAACATAACTTTACTTGCTTGCTTTAATTTTGTTGCTTTAAGGGGTAAAAAAGAAAGATCATGTGATATAAATTTGTGAATTCCATTTTTTTTGATGAAAAATTATTTTAGGTAGACAATGGAACAAACCACAAGTGGATTAATTTCAATACTTTAAACCACATCAAAAAAAGTAAACCCAAGTTATAACACATGTGGATCAATTGTATTTTTTTAATATTTTGTAAGTATTTTAAAATTACTTTAAGTAAAAATATTAGAATCGGCGATTATCACTAGATGATCTTAGACTCCTACTATGCACACTCCCTATTTTCATAAAAGTGAAAAGCAAAGGACAAAGATTAAGCAATGAATTTTATTTCAATAAATCAAATAAACAACTAAAATTTACTTTGTGTCATTCTCTCAAGCAAATCTATAATGTTAGGAATAGATCTATTAGATTTGTTTTTCTTTTATGGACTTTTGGATAAGATTTATGATTATTTGTGGGTATTTCTATAAAGTTAGGAGCATTAGTGAAAGAGTTGGAAAATTCAGACCAAGTTGCTACTTATTTTTGTATTGGTCATGGTTAAAATATATCTTTAAGTTTTGAGACAAACTGCATTTATGTTATATTGAGTATTCTTACAATATGAATAATAGTATTATAATATTATCTTTTCTCATTTATAGTCTTTTATTTATTCTATGCTAGTAAGTTGTTAAATACATTTGTTCTTATAAGTTTTTTTAGTTGTTAAATTGTGTACAAAATATGCAATCTTTACAATTGATTTAAGCTTAATGAGTCAAGTTGAGTAGCTCATCAGCTTAGTTAGAGTTGAGTTTTAGTTAAATAAATTGACTTGAATCAAGCTTGAACCAAGCCATGAGTTGAGAAAATTAAATTCAGTCGAGTTTGAGTTGATCATTGCTGGCCATTTTAGTAAACTATTCAAAACTATGTGTGTGTTTATATATATATATATATATATATTTGATGATATAATGCTATTGCAACTATAAAGGGTTTAAATCATTCAAATTGTAAGTTCATCATATAAAATATTTTGTAAGAAAAACAAAGAACCAACTAAAAAAAATATTGAATACAAATTATAGAGTTATTCTTTTATAATAATTTATATTTATTTTGTATGTAAATGTTGCCTTGACAAACCAAAGTTCCTAGATCCACCACCAATAAGAAAAGAGTTCTCAAAATTCTTAGGAGAGAGATTTTGTTATCCTTAGCCCTTATTTTTCTAAATTGAGCAAATTTGTGTTTTGATGACAATAAATGATTTGAGTTAAGCTTATTTGCTTCAATTTCAGTGGATCAATCTTGAATGACCTTAGATTTCCTATTGAATACTTAGTTTAGACCTTATTTAGTCAAAATTGTAAAGGTTTATGTTTATCAGAATTTAGCTCAAATTTTGGAATTTTCTTTGTAAGGTTTGCCTTATGGTCTTGATTAAAAAGTTTCTGAAAAGTTTTGCAAAAAAATTTCAACATATTCTTAAATGATTTATCATATTCTTTTAGCTTAGAATTGTGTTTTTTTTATTGAATTAGAAGGTTTTAAATGGTTTTGAAATGATTTTTCAAAATTTGTTTCTCAATCTCTAGGCTCATGATTCGAATCAAGCCATTTGCATTGTATTTACATCATGATCATGAGAACAGGGTAAATGAAGTTTGCTTGGTGATTTGGATAAGAAATTTACACATAATTTTGTGATTCTGATTGTGAGCATCTTAGATTTGGCAGAAACTTTGCAATTTAGGGCGATTTGAATTGATATTTGCACTATTTTTCTGCAATTTAAATCAAAGCCTTCAAAACTAGGTTTTGTGATTTTGATCACAATTTGGATCGAAACTTCAAACTAATTTTCATGATTCTAATTAGAAATTCAAAATTTGAATTTGTGATTTTGATCATAAGGGTTAATTTTTCAAATAATGGTCATTTCGCTATGTACTATGTTCACTTGATATAAATACCCATTTCATACTTTTTCTCATTGCAAAACCCAAACTCCTAAAAGGCAAACACTACCTAATTCATCTATTCTTCAATTCTTTGCTTCATTTTTTGAATTTTTTGAGGAAAATTTGAGTGAATCTATTCCTCTAGTGCATCAATTTGTAATTTGAATGGTTAAGTTCTTAAAATTTCTCTTATATTCTCTATAAATGCTATTGGATTTTTTAGGGTTAGCCATTCCTAGGGTAAAGAGTGGTTGAGATCTTTCTTTTTCTTCTTTGAGTGAGGTTCTCAAAAGGTTTACGATTATGATTGAGTAATTGCTATAACAGCTTCTTTGTGCATCTGTCTAAACTTAGATGGATTGCTATTTTTAGTGGATTCAAGCTTGGTTGAGAGCTTGAAAGTGGATGTACACCTTGGAGACAATTTTTTAAGGGGGAACCACTATAAATCTATATTTGAATCTCTCTTTTACATTATGTACTTTATTTTGTTATGATTCATTATTGCTCTTGGTATATTTGGATAATTGATCTTGTGAAAGTTGTTTCTTTGAATTTTGTGTAAGCTACATATTTTTTTCCAAGTATTTTTGCTGGTTTTGCTAAAACTAAAAAAATGATTTCAAAAAAATATTTTTAGATTTGGAAAATCTTAAAACCAATTCACCTCTCTTGGTTAAATCCGTGGCTATAATTGGCATCAGAGTAAGCATCTTGGTATCAAGGTGTAACCACCTCAAGAGGATCCTATGAATTCAAATGGTTTTAGTATTCTACCGGAGTGTTCTCCATTGAATAAGCCCCCTGGGTTCAATGGTCAACATTATGCATATTTGAAACAAAAAATGAAAGATTTTATTCAAGCTATCGATATCGATATGTGGGAAATAGTGGATGGTGGATAAATCTTCCGATCAAAATTGAAAATAATAGAACTATTTTGAAATCAAGAAGCAATTGGAGTGAAGACAAGAAAAAGAAATATTTTCTTACTTCTAAGGTCAAATAGATTGTATCCAATTCCCTGTGGCTAAGTGAGTACAAAAGGGTATTAAATTGTTCTACTACTAAGGACATGTGGGATGCACTCAAAGTGGCTCGTGTTGATACGACCCAAGTTAAAACTTCAAAGGTTCACAGTCTTTTTTCACAATATGAACTATTCAAAATGAATGATGTGAATCAATTAAGGATATAGTTCAAAGATTTACTATGATTGTTAAGCATTTAAGCATACTTGATAAGAAGTTCAAAAATGCTGATTTGGTTTATAAAATCCTTTGCTCTTTTACCATTGAATGATAATCCAAGATTATAATCTTTATGAAGTCTATGAAGATGGGCATGCCAACTCTACAGGATCTATTCAGCAACTTAGAAGAGCATGAGATGGAATTGAAGAAATACTCTAAGAATGATGATGATAGAAGAAGAAAAAATTTGGCCTTAAAACTTACTACAACTTTTAAAGATGAAGAAGATGATTTGGAAAGCCTGGAGGACCTTAATGAAGATGATAATGTGGCTCTTCTAATAAAGAAGTATCAAAGACATATGAAGGCTCATAAGTTTGGTGGTTGAAGGAAAGCTCTTCCTTTAAGAAGGAATGGTAACAAAAGAGAGCAAAGTAACTTTTCCACTCCTACGTGCTTCAAATGCAAAAGGTTAGCACATATCAAATTGGACTATTTTATTTATCTCAAGAGGCTTTTGGAAAATGATAGGAAGAGTCCATCAAAAGAGCTTATCTTTCTCAATGGGGAGATGAGGATGATGATGTAGCTTTTAAGGATGAAAAGGATGAAGAAGCTTTACTTTGCCTCATAGTTATGGGAGATGATGACAATAGGTATATGACAACAACTTTATTCAATCTAATGATGATCTTGATGAATTGTATGATGACTTGTATGATGGTTTGCTTAAGGCCAAGAAAAATGTTAGTTTTTCTAAGAAAATCATTGGTTCTTTGGAAGTTAACATTGAGAATTTACAAAAAGAAAATTATAATTTGAAAAAAGAAAATGAAAACCTTAAGCTATCATCCTATGCGTGTGCTATTTGTGATTCTTTCAAAACTAAAATTGATGATTTCAATAAAACTTTGAAAAAGTTTAGAAATGGCAAGAAAACAATTGATGCACTTTTTGGAAGCCAAAGGTGTGATTTTAAAAAGGAGGATCTTGGTTATGTATCAAGTGTGCCAAAATCTTTTTATAAAAACCTCTTTATTAGAAAACCATGGAAACCAACCATATATAATGTGTCACTATTGTGGATAAAGAGACTATAGCATTCATTCTTGTGTCCACAAGAGAAACACTTATATTCCAAGTGTTGGTGTAAAGTTGGTTGGGGTTCCTAAAGCTTCCATTTCTAATGCTACTAACCTTGGTGGACCCAAGACTACTTGGGTATCAACTTCAAAAGAATGAATTTTTGTGTGTAGGTGTGTGGGAGATCCCAAAATAACATGTGATTTCTTGATAGTGGGTGTTCCTAACACATGACCGATGACAAGTCCAAGTTTTACTTGCTTACTCCTATTGATAGTAGACACATCACTTTCGGGGATAATGTCAAATGAAAGGTTATAGGTAAAGCAAGTGTAGGCAAAAATCTTAATTCTTGCACCGAAAATGTTTCATTGGTTAAAAGGCTTAAGCATAATTTGCTTAGCATTAGTCAATTTTGTGACAAAAGGTCACTTTTGACTCCACTTGTTACATAGTTGAGAATATAAATAATAAGAAAATTAAGCTAGTTGGTAAAAGGTTCAACAACATTTATATGATTGATATTGATAATGAGCCGATTATTGATTCAAAGTGTTTGCTTAGCTTGAATGATGACTTATGGATTAGGCATAAATGACTTGCACATGCTAGTGTGGATTTAATTGAAAAATTGTCTAAAAATGGCCTATTCATCAGTTTGCCTAAGATTAAATACAACAAAGATAAGATTTGTGATGCTTGTCAAAAGGGTAAGCAAGTAAAATCTTGTTTTAAACCTAAAAACTGTGTTTCTACATCCAGGCCACTTCAATTACTTCACATAAACTTGATTGGTCCATCAAGAGTTAGAAGCCATGATGGTTATTGCTATGTGCTTGTGATTGTTGATGACTATTCAAGATTCACTTGGATGTTGTTTCTTACTCAAAAGAGTGATACTTTTCAAGCTTTTAGGAAGCTTGCTAAGTCTATCCAAAATGAAAAAAGATCAACAATAAAAAGTATTAGAAGTAATCATAGTGGAGAGTTTGATAGTTATGATTTTACTTGTTACTGCATTAAGAATGGGATAGGTTATAATTTCTCCGTACCTAAAACTCCTCAACAAAATGGAGTTGTTTAGAGGAAAAATATATGCTTATAAAAATGGCTAGGACCATGCTTACTGACAGTATTCTTCTAAAGTCATTTTGGGTGAATGCAGTCAACGCCACATATTATGTTATGAATTGTGCCTTGATAAAGCCAATTCTTAAGAAAATCCCTATGAACTGTATTCTGGAAGAAAGCCTAATATGTCACATTTTCATTTTTTTGGTTGTAAATGTTTTATGCATAATAATGACAAAGACAACCTAGGTAAATTTGATGCCAAATCCGATGAAGCTTTATTCATCGGTTATTCTTCTACGAGTAAAGCTTTAGAGTGTATAAGATGAGAGCTTTACAAATAAAGGAATCCATTCATGTTGTATTTGATGAGCCTACTCTAAGTGTTCACAGAAATTATGATGATGATTAGTGAGTGGACTCTTGGCTTGGAAGATGATAGAGCTTTTTCCTTGATCAATTTGGGTGATGTACTGCCTTATCACCCTCAAAAAGCTTGAAAGATCATGGAAAGCCATTTAAAGGAGCAAATGATCAGTGGCCCAACACAAAGGGTAACTCATAATACTTTAAGGAACATTGATGATCATTTAGCTTTCCTATTTGAATTTGAACCTAAATCCATTGATGAAGCTATAAATGACAAACATTAGATCTTGGCAATATAATAAGAATTAAATCATTTTGAAAAAAAAATCCAAGTTTGGGATCCTTTGCTAAAACCTAATGATCATACAATTGTAGTAACTAAATAAATTTTTAGGAATGAACTTGATGAGAATGGTATTATAATGAGAAACAAAGCCTAATTAGTTGTTAAAGGCTACAACCAAGAGGAAGATATTGATTTCAATGAAACTTATGTAGTGGTAGCAAGGTTAGAGGCTATAAGAATGTTATCAGCATATGCTTGAATTAAGGGATTCAAACTTTATCAAATGGATGTTAAAAATGTCTTCTTGAATGGTTTAATCATGGAAGACATTTATGCCAAACAATCCTTTGGTTTTGAAAATTACCTCTATCCAAACCATATTTTTAAACTTAAAAAGGCTCTTTATGGTCTCAAATAAGCTCCTAGAGCTTAGTATGAGTACTTGAGCAAATTTTTTTTGGAAAATGGCTTTTCAAGAGGCAAGGCTGACATCACATTATTTATAAAACATAAAAGCAATGACATTCTCTTAGTGCAAATATTTGTTGATGACATTATTTTTGGTGTTACTAATGAATTCTTGTGCAAAGAATTTACTGAGATTATGCGAAGTGAATTTGAAATGTTAATGATGGATGAGTTCAACTATTTCCTTGGTCTTCAAATCAAGCAATTAAAGGATAGAGTTTTCATAAGCCAAAGCAAAGGCACAAAATAATTGCTGAAAAGGTTTGACATGGAAACTGTTAAGCCTTTTGGTACGCCAATGAGTCCTTCCACAGAACTTGATCTTAATAAAGGAGGTAAGAAAATTGATGTCACTTTGTGTAGAGGCATGATAGGTAGTTTGCTTTATCTTACTACAAGTAGACCTATATAATGTTTAGTGTGTGTATGTTTGCAAGGTTTCAATCTAATTCTAAGGAATCATATTTGATTGTTGTTAAAAGAATTTGTAGATACATTGTAGGCACACTTCACATGGGTTTGTGGTATCTTAAAGTAAACTCTAGCTGCTTGGTAGGTTATTTAGATGTTGACTTCGCTGGAAGTAGAACGAAATTTCAGAAGAACACTAGTGGAATGTGTCAATTTCTTGGTAACTTTCTAATCTCATAACATAGTAAAAAATAAAATAGTGTAGCTTTATCCACTGCTGAAGTAGAATACATAGTTATGGATAGTTGTTGCACTCAAGTCCTTTGGATAAGACAATAGTTATTGAACTATGATTTGAAATTTGAGAAAATTCCAATTAAGTGTGATAATACTAGTACTATTAACCTTACCAAAAACCCTATTATGCACTCAAGAACCAATCATATAGAGATATGACATCATTTTATAAGAGATCATGTTTAAAAAGGAGACATTGCCTTTGAATTGTTCAAATCGATTTTCAACTTCTTGACATTTTTACTAAACCTCTTGATGAAAATTGATATGCTTTTATTAGAAGAGAATTGGACATGTTTGATCCTTTGGAAAATGAACTTACTTGATTTGATTCTCTTTATTTGTTGTGGGTTTTAAGTGACTTTAATTGACTGTTTTAATTTGATCTCAATTTATTTTAAATTATTTTCATCATTTAAATCAATTCTAACTTAGGCATTTGAGTCCCTTATTTTTTTTTGCAGGTGCCTTGTTGATCTCGGTTGATTCTTCATGTTGTTCAATCATTTCTGGAAGTTTAAAGATTAGTGTTCATGGTTTGTTTCTAGAAATGTGCTGAAAAATTGAAATTTTGGTGATTTTTGATGGGTTGCGATTCAAATTGAAATTTCTAGTTTATTTTGCGATTCAAATTGGTCATTTCTACATAGTTTTGGGTTGCATGGCTGGGTTTGCTATTCTAATCATGAATTGAATCATTCAGCCAACTTTGGCCTTTTGATTCGAATCAATGATGAGATTGTTCAATCTTTTATTTATGATTATAATCACAATTTGAATCACTTAGCCATTTTTTGCCTCACAATCTAATCACGAGTAAGATTGTAAATACCCTATATGCATTTTCTAGCTTACTTTTTCAAATTTTCTCAAACCCTAGCCATCCTCTTTCAAACCATGTGACATTCTCTCTCAATTTTCTTCTAATTTCACTAGTTAAACTCAAATTTTTCTTCACCAAATCACTTCCCAACCTATTTCCTTCAACTTTCGTTGTTCAAATCTTTAAATTTCTCCTAAATATCTAAAACCCCAATTTTCCTAAATCACTTTCTCTCTCCTTACTCTACTAAAATTCACCTAAAATGACTAATGATTTCACCACTAGTTCCAAGAAAAGAAAGGTTGTCAGTGGCAAGCAAGCCTATTAGACGGATGTGGCCATTAAAGAATAAAAATTTTTCCAAATGAAGAATCCTATGAGAGGTATGCCAAATACAAAGAAAAACTCATTTCTCCTTTAAGATGTTAGGATGCAAAATTTTTGAAGGAAAGTCATTTAGAGTTATTTAGTCTAGTTGGCAAATACAAATTGTTGAAGTTTGTGACATATAGCACTAAGAGTTACCTTAGGCTAGTTAGGACATTCTACATTAATCTAGGTGTAGCCCAAGGAAAATTGTTTGTGTTTATGATGAGAAAAACAATTAAACTAGATGTAGAGACCATGTTTAAGTTATTTGATATGGATGGAGGGTCTAGCTTTATTGCTAGTAAAGATGTGGTTGATTATTCTAGGAAAGAGGCAATCAAGCTGCTTTTTTGAAACACCGCACCCATTTTTGCTATAGGAAAGCTGATGATACTGGTTTGTTTATGGAGGATTGTCTCCTTCACTACATTATTATTAAGGACATTCTTCCAAGATACAAAAACACCACTAACATTGTTAAGGATGAGCTATTCCTTATATGGGTTATGAAGGCTGGGCTAGAAATTAACATCTCATATCTAATTTTGTTATACATGGGCACCTCCTTCACAAAGACCAACTAAAGCTTCTTGCCCTATGGATGGTTCTCACTGAGGTCTTCTCCCACTTTAAAGTGCCCTTCATCTTTGGAAAAGAAAGTAGATAATGTTGATAGCTCTACTTCACTGAATGAAAGGACTCTTCATTAGATGCAGCTCAAGTCCATAAATGGAAGATAAGTCAGACAAGGTGGTTTTACTTCTTGGAGATCTTTTGGCCATGGTTCTAGCTTTGGTTCTGGTTATGAAGACTTCCAAAATGAGACCTTGAACTTACTTAGGTAGATGCAAAACATGGAGCAGACAATCCAAGCAAATCATAGGCATATGAATGAGCAAATTGACTCTTGACATTTAGTGCATTACCTGTTCCTTTAGTCTCTTTTCACTTTAAAACTTATTTTAGCTTATGCTGGATATTTATTTTCTGGTTACTGTTTATGGATTTTCTAGATGTTTCAATATGATTCTTGCTTTTTGGTTCATTGTTTTGACTTTTAGTTAATTCTTTTTGATATGCCAAAAAAGGGGTATTTATGTATTTTGGGGATTTGTATGCTAAAATTGTTTTGCATGCCTTTAGGGGAGAATTATTATTTTGAAGGGGAGCTTTGATCTTTTCATGCTTCAATGTGTTACTAGTTCTACTTGTTGATTGATTCCTATCTAACCCAAAAATTGTTTGTCATTAACAAAAGGAGGGAGATTATTATCCTTAGTCCTTTTTTGTTTTTTAAAATTGAGCAAATTTGTATTTTGATGACAACAAATGATTTTGGTTAAGCTTATTTGGTTTAATTTTAGTGGATCAATCTTGGATGGCCTTAGATTTCTTGTTGAAGACTTAGTTTAGGCCTTATTAGTCAAAATAGTAAAGCTTTTGGTTTATTAGAATCCAGCTCAAATTTTGGAATTTTCTTTGGAAGGTTTGGCTTTTGGTTTTGAGTAAAAAGTTTTGAAAAATTTCACCAAAAACATTCCAATATGTTCTTAAATGATTTATCATATTCTTTTTTACTAGGAATTATGTTTTTAGATTGAATTATAAGGTTTGAAATGATTTTTCAATATCCGGGCTTGCAATTTGAAACAGGCTATTTGCACTGTATCGCTATCATGATCATGAGATCAGGGCAAGTGAAGTTTTCCTGGCAATATGGATAAGAAGTTTACACATGATTTTCCAATTTTGATCACAAGCATTTCATGACTAGCAAAAATTTTGCAATTCAGGCCTATTTGAATTGGTATTTACACTATTTTTCTACGATTTGAATCAAAGTCTTCGAAATTGGATTTTGTGATTTTGATTAGAACTTTAAACTAATTTTCATGATTCTGATTAGAAATTCAAAATTTACTTTCCCTATCATGATCATAATTCTGATTGCATGTGTTAATTTTTCAAATAACAATCATTTCACTATGTGCTGTGTTCACTTGATATAAATACCAATTTCATACTTTTTCTCAGTGCAAAACCTAAACTTCCAAGAGGCAAACATTACCCAATTCATCTGTTCTTTAATTTTTAACTTTATCTCTTCAATTTGAAATAAATTTGAGTGAATCTATTTTTCTAGTGCTTCAATTTGTAATTTGAACTATTGAGTTCTTTAAATTTCTCTAATTTTCTTTACAAACACTATTGGGTTTTCTAGGGTTAGCCATATTTAGGGTAGAAGAGTGGTTGAGCTCTTTCTCTTTAGTAGATTTGAGCTCGGTTGAGATCTTAAAAGTGGATGTATGCCTTGTAGACAATTTTTCAAAGAGGAAACCACTATAAATCTGTATTTGAATTTCTCTATCCTTATTTTTTCTTTTACATTCTTCACTTTATTTTGTCATGATTTGTTATTGTTCTTGGTAAATTTGGATAGTTGATCTTATGAATGTTGTTTCTTTGAAATTTTTGTGTGACTTGTACATTTCTTGTTTCCAAGTATTTTTGCTAGTTTTGCTAAAACTAAAAAGGAGATTTAGAAAAATGTTGTCAAGTTTCTAAAATCCTAAAAGCAATTCACCCCCTCTTAGTTAAATCTATGACTACAAATTTTATGTCACATTTGTAACAAAAAGGCTTGAAAGTAAGGATGTGTTTGGATGTGATATTTTCAGAAGGAAATGTATGTTTAAAGTGAATTTAAATTACTAGTTAAGTACATATTTTTTTTTTCATAGTTAACTTAGAAATTTTGAAAATACTAGCCATTTTAACCAATACTTTATTAACATGAAACAAGGGATTTATAATTCCATCTATGTTGGTAGAATTTGAAATTCCTATATGTTTGCACGACACTTCAATTCCTTCTCAATAATTTGGAAGCACATTCGTCCTCTTCTTCCTGTTTTATAGTTGCTTCTCTTCTGCTCAATCCTTTGGACACCAATTGCTCCTTTGCTTCGATCATCACTATTGTTCTTAGTTTTGCCATCATTGTTGTTCCTTATGCTTTTGTCACTATTGCCATCATTGTTCTACTATCTAATAGTTAGTTCTAAACATCTACAAGCTAACTAAATACGAGATAATGAGCTATTTTGAGAAATCTCAAAAGTATCTATCTCGTAGCTAGTTTCTTGTGGTTATATTACTTTTGATACTTATGCTCAAGTTTCATGTTGATTATCTGATTCAAATTAAAGGTATGCTGTTTTCCTAATAGTTAAGTTTCCATTTGTGAAATTGATGAATTTTGGAAGCTCTATACTCTCTACTGGTGCTTGATTATATTTTTTTGTATTACCCATCAAATGTTCGGTATTCAATCTAAGTGAAAAAACTGAACCTTGCCCACATGCTCTTTAAATGTGTTACATTGATTGTTAGCAAATGAATGCATAATATCTTAGGCTAAAAGACCACTCTCTACAATTAACGTCATCAGAACAAATGTCAATTGGATATGGAAGATTGGAAAACTCAGAAAATTTCTCATTCTGTGTGTAAGAATTTTGGTTGTTAACTTATAGATCAAATTACACAAACTGATTGGTCTAAAATTCGAAAATTGTTATGCTTCTATTACCTTGGGAACCAAATTAATAAATGTAGTATTAAGTTCTTTAAGCAAGTAGCCCGAAAGAAAGAAGTTTTGAACTGTCAAAACCCATTGTTTAAAGAACATAGCCATAAGGCCATTTGATCTCTTTCAAATTAGGCATTGCCATGAGAGTATCCATGACCTCCTTTGGGGATGGTATAGAACACATCTTTAAATTCTCAACATCTGAAATAACCAAACTAATTAGATCATTAAGATTATCTAGGGAGATTGGCTTATCACTAGAAAAAACTTCTAGAATCCTTTAACAAAATATTTCTTAATGAGCTTTGGATCTTTGAATAATTGTCCAGATGATAATTTAACTTTAGTAATAGGATTTCTTCTTTGGTGAATTATTGTTGATAATTGATAAAATCAAGAGCTCTTGTCACCATCTGTTACCCATAGTTCACGAGACTTTTGGTACCAAATGTCATTTTGTTGGATTAACTACTCATTTAAATTATGTTGGATCTGCTTCTCTGAAAGTTTATTTTCTCTAGTTGAATCCCTAAAACATATAAACTAAAGTGCATAAGTTCCTTAATCTTAGTCTAGTAGTGCCAAAAATGATCCCTATTCCAAATTTTAAAGGCTTTCTAAATTTCCTTAAGTTTATGTTGAAATTTCTATGCTTGAGAACCCACCACACGAGATAGCTAGATATTAACTATTAAATCCTTACAAGAACTATCCCTTAACCAAGAAACTATAAATTTGAAAGGTCAAGGTCTATGATTCTTATCAAAATGAGAATCTAAAAGTATTGGAACATGATCAAACACTCTACTAGGTAGATGAGAGACCACCGCTTTAGGAAAATTCATTCTTCATAAGTCTTTGCACACAACTTTATCTAGTCTTTCCCTTATCGCCTGTGACCTAACACGACCATTGTCCCAAGTACATACATTGTCATAAAATCCAAAATCAATTCCTCCAACATAGTTCATAAACCCTATAAACACAACATCATTGGAATTACCATAGCTAATCCTACAACTTTGTCATTTACATGAAGCAATGCATTAAAATGCCCCAAAATAACCTAAGGATTAACCATATTGTCTTGAATTTCATATAGTTGATCCCATAGCTTGTGTCTATCATTGTGGTATAAAGATCCATGAAACCTAGTGAGAAACCATTTTGGACAAAATCCTTCAATTTTATAACATAACAAATCAATCGATTCAGGCCATGAATTATATCGAGTTATAAATTAATTTACCAAAGCACAGCTAGTCATCTTCCCTTACATTGGCTAGTATAACATGGTAACCAGTGAATTGAATTTCATTTACCACTTTCAAAACTCTAGAATTTAGAGCTTTTGTTTCACATAAGAACACCACCTCAAGTCTGTAAGATCTTACAAGGGCTTAAAGAGCCCGAATTGTCAAGGAATGGCTAATAACTTAACAGTTCCATGCTAGACATCTCATGGTGACTGAAGAGGCATGATAAGGTCTACCTCCTCAGTCATTGAAGAATTTCCAAAATTCTTTGTAATTCTCTATGCTCTATTCTTTCATTTGGAAATATTGATAATGTTTCTTTCACTTATAGAAGAGCCTTGAGAAATTTGGGAACATTCCATATTAAAATTGAACTTATTTTGAGTTTTAAATCTTGAATTCTTAGAAATCACACTATTTTATTCATGACTTTTCAATTTCCTTGAGAATAACATAGAAACTTCACCCCTACATTACTACTTACCTCCTTTAGGCTCCCTTTATTTGGCATAGGAATCAAGGCTTCTGAATCATGTTCAATTGCTGGATCAATATGTGGAGTCTTTTCCTAATTAATTTGAGCTATTTCTATATCCACACAAGTTTGTCTGAACAAATTAGCCTATTGTCGGTCCAAAAAAGTATGACCTTAATTCGTGATAATTAAATATGTTTGCAATTTTATTTTTCATTTGAGGTAGCATTCGGTTCACAGAATTTTCCTCACATTCTTGAGAATATTTTAATGGAATGTTATATTCCTATGTTTAGTTCAAAATTTAGAAAAAATTTTCTGGTTATGTTTTTAACTCAATATTCTCATCAAATATTCTCATGGAGGGAGGTGGATATCTTACATTCCTATATTATGGGAATGTTTTAATCATATAAGAACATTTTACCCACTCTTCCATTAATTTCTTACCAAATCAACCCACCACCACCCTTTTTCGTTGACCATCTCCCACCACCACCCACTGCCAATTGGCCACCGCCCACCACCACCATCGCCGTTGAACACCATCACTACTACCTATCACCCACCACCCACTGCCACCAACCTCTATTAACCATCGCCCACCACTACCTTCCATTATCGATCACCACCTACCATCACCTTCCATCATTGACCATGCATACCACACTTGACCAGTTAACTTTTTACTGTTGACCATTCAATTTTCAATGAGGACACTTTAGTAATTTAACAATATTTTTAAAGGTATACAAATCAATTAAAACATAATATTGTAATATTCATAGGAGTCTTTTTATTTGAACTAAATATGATAATGTAACATTCTTGAGAATTGCATTCCTAGGAATCACATTCACAAGAATGTTACCACAAGAATGTTAAGACTTACATTCTTGAGAATTACATTCTTAGGAATCACATTCCCGAAAATGTTAAGATTCCTAAGAATGTATAATTCTGTGAACTAAACGTTACCCAATAGATAAGTTAAAAGAAATTAATTTGGCATAGGTTTTTTTCTTAACTTTTTAGTATGGTTTATAATACTTCATTTCACCTCCACAAAACCCACTCACTGTACTGTGATAATAGTGGCAATATTTCATAGTAATTTATTAAAAATTTCACAATAACAGTTCTATAGACACAATTTATATGTTGAAAAACTATAGCAGCATACTTTTTTTTTTTAAATAATGTTCTTATAGTATTTAACTTTCATTTTTTAAGTTTATCATCTCTTTCTATCTATGTAATACTTTCTTTACTCTCCTAAAAGATTATTTATTTCTAGACTATTGTATAAGTTATATAAGTTATACATAATTACTCTTAATTTTTTTGATAAATTTATCTTTTTTATAATTTTAAATATTTAACAAGGTGTAATTAAGTTCTTATAAAATAAACATTTCTATTAACACGATTTTGAACATTATAAAATATTTTAAAATAAATGACTAAGGGGGTGTTTGATTGATGAATTTTAGTGGGTTGGTAATGGAATAAAAAAAACTAATTCTTTTACTAGGTGTTTAGAAGGATGTTTGGTTGGGGAATTTCAAAGGGTTAGTAAAGAAATAAAAAAACTAATTCCCTTATTGATGATTGGTTTACATGTAATGGAATTTATTACTATTACTTAACCTTAACAAATTCCTCCCATTTGAAACTCTTCCTTCACCTAAGGTATCAGACTATGTTACCCTCTTGAAATAAAGAAACAATCCCCTTTGTCTCTTTCCTTCTCTTACTTCATGAAGCTTCCACCACCACCACCTACCATTATTAACCACCGCCCACCACCATCTTTTTCCATTGACCATTTTCAATCACCACTATTGCCTTTGATCACTGCCCACTATCACCTTTTGCTATTGACCACCACCCACCATTACCTTTTGCTGCAGACCACCACCCATCATCACTACCACCATTGACCACGCCAATGACCACCTTCTGTCATTAACCATCACCCACTACCACCATTAATCACTAGTAACCACTGCCTACCCCCATTACTAACATTGATCATCGCCCACCACCCACCTTCTGCCATTGACATCATCCACGAGCACCACCACCTACCACTACCTTCCATTGTTTACCACTATCCACCATTGACTATTGCCCATCACTATTCATCGTTGAACACAATTAATTGCTTATGCATAATTATTGTCAAAGTTGTTGTTGGATTTTTGTTTTATGCATAAGTTTATGATTTAACAAAGAGGTAAGGAAAATTATGAAAATAAAAAATATGTACTTAGAGGTGATTCCAAAGTGTCACTAATAAAATTATAATTTTAAGTAATGTAATTTTGGTGGTTCTAAACCGCTTGCTAAGCACAAAATAAGGTAAAAATAATGTGTATTTAATGGGGGGTTTTGAATTGTGCTTAATGGAAAAAGATGTTGCCTCTAAACATGAAAATTCCAATGATTAGAGAAAACTACCATTAAAACACTCTTGACATTCAATTACATATCTATTGCATACGTAAGTGCTATCCTACATCACACATTCATTTATAAATTCTCTTTGGGCCTATCTTTTCATGCATGGTCAAACATTCATTTTTAGATACAACTCATACATCCATATCTACATCATGCATAATACATTCATTTATAGATCATAATCATAATTCAATTTTATAGTACTCAATTAGGGATACATATCATATATTTCATAATTACACTATACATTCTATTCATATTATTAGCCTTATAAGCTATTTCAACATATCTCAATTAGAAATACATTTTGAGCTATTTGAAAAAAATACTATGCATATATATAAATAAGTATATATAATTTTTGTCATAAAGGGAAGTGCCAGAAGTAGAAATCCTAGCTCACCTTTGGAGGAGAGTGTTCTCCTAAACCCAAACACATAAGTGAGTCCTCTTTGTGTATTTAGGTCCTTGGTTGAGCTACTCAAAATCACGTAAAAATTACTGTCTATAGAAAATTATAAAATCTAGAGACTGGAAAAAATAGGTTTGGTTCTGAAATTAAAATTTTACCTTCAAATTAATTCTAAGATTGAGAATCATGAAAACATGCATTCTTTACAATTTTTTGCACTTAGGAGAGAGTCCTCTGGCTATCAAAAAGGTTTTTATTCACATTCTAAGGTTTAGAAAATTTATATGTAGTCTAAGCCCAAACATCGATCAGTTGGTGCACCAATCCAAAAACTTCACACCCATCTTTGTCTATGCTAGCTACTCTTTTAGCCCTAAAACACTAGTTCCTTGCTATGGTTCTTTAAATTATTTGTGGTGTTATAGAAATGGCTCCTCTATCATGAATAATTTTGCATTTAGACTTCACCCTCACTAGTTGATTATCCAATTAACATTTATGTTTCTATCCTATAATATTAAAATTATATTTTCCCAACTTTATAATCCTTAAGATTCTTGTAGGACTTTGTTAATTATTGGTATTTAGAACACTCATAGCAAGTATATATACAACTATTAATGGCACCAACTTGATCAATTTAAACAATATATTGATCAACAAGAAATTTTATATTGTGCGAAATAATTATGAGGGGAATTCTTATCTCTTTACTACCCAAGAGATAAACTTGAGAAAGATTTTTTGCCAATTTTAACAAACTAGCTTTTCAACAATTTTCTACTTAGTTTAAAAAATTGAACAATTTCTGAAATAAAGAGTCAACTTCATGCAGATAACCCCTACTATACCTTCATATATTTTATTTCTAAGATAGCATTTGCCTTACCAAAATCATATCTTCAAGGTAAGATGTTTCTTAACATAATTCACATAAAACAAATTTGTCCCAATAACTAGTATTCATATACTTCACATACAAACATAATTACTTCCATAATGATTATTTACATATAGAATAACTATAATTTTTGTGCTCAAAACCATGCATGGGACATCATTTTAAGATCAAACTCTTCTTTTATGTATCAAGAATAACAAATTTTATCCATGATACTCTATCACATCTAGTTAACTATTTTTTTAATAGTCTTTTCTAGATTTCATGCAATGTATGACATATTATATGTGATCCCATGTACTTTATCTAATTCATTATTACTAAATTAGATACAAAAAATTCTTCATGGATATTTTAATTTATGTTTACATACTTTAGACAATTAAAAGGATTAATGAAAGTATATTGTACCTTAGACCTTATTGTTGATGAGAATATTTATCTTCCCTTCTTCGTATCAATTTTTTCAAACAATCTTGACCAAGACTTCAAAAAGTAACTATGAATTCAAATAATTCATACTATTATTCTATCAAAAGAAAGGGGATAATATAATTTGCAAATCAAGCAAGCATAATATAGATCCAACCTATCCATTGATTCTAAGACTTAATTTTAAAATCCTGAATCATCATATTTTTCAAACATGAAACAAACATGTCTTTCAAACATGAATAATCATATCTCTTGATCATAATCATCGTGTTTCTTGATTATGAATCAACATATTTTTTTTTACCATTAATCAACATGTTTCTTGTTCATAGATATTTGATCAAATTATAATGCCATACCTTTTGATAATTAAATGGATGTCATACTTCTGAATGTAACAATATTATGCAGCTAACTACACCAAAGGTGACTTAAACTGCTCAACAAAAAGAGTATATATATATATATATATCTCTGAGGCTTTAACAATATTTAATAGTCAGGCCCATAATCTATATTATCTAAAAAAGCTCTTGACTTACAGAGCTAACATGTCTCTTTTTAGTCTTCTTTATTCTTCAAGGAAAATTTGTCTTCTAGTTAAAATTCCTTTCACTTAAAATCCATCAATTATTATTTACTCAGCCTTCTTCCAATCAACCTCTCATAAAATGCCCAAATTACTTTGCAATTGATTATACTAAATATTGATTAATTTTTTTAGCTATAACTGCATTATTATTATTCTAATTTGACTCGAATTGACAAGATATATTTTTAGTGTAATGTTGTGCTAAAAAATTAGTATTTTGAATAAATTTCAATTATCTTTAAATTAGTATTCTCATTTTTATGTTAAAAATGCTATTTAATTCCAATTCTTGTCATATCCTCCTCTAATCAGTGCAAAAGCCTAATGCTCTAATTATTCTATTTTTAAATTATTAATTAATTTGTCATGCATGGTTTTAATAATAATAATTTTTATATTATTTAATAAAGAGATCAAATTTTAATCTCACTTATCATGTATGCACAATTTTAAATATTCCTGACACCCTTTCTCTTTTATTTTCTATCATATCTCCAACGTTTACTTATCTCTCTTCCAATTAACCTTTCCTAAAGATAGAATGAGGGATTGCATTGCATTATGGATTCTTCATATCATAATTACCATTGCTACTTTAATTCCTTTTTGTTATCCATCTATTCTGCCTTTTCTAGTTGTTGTATAGGCCAATGGTGGCATGTGAGTTTATTTAAAAGCCACTTGTGTATCAATCTATAGTTGTTGATTGACGTATCCAAAATAAACTCACTTGGGTTGTGGTTGGTTGACTGGCCCAATAGACTAGCCAAACAACCCAAATCCATTAAATAAGTCATGCGAAGTAGGGTTATAGTCAAACTACTAGCCCATAACATCATGAATAAAGTCCAATACCTTATAAGTGGAATAGATTACATGAGAGTGCTAGTCTAGAGCTATGTGGAGCCATGGTCAAGTAATAAAAGCCTGTGGTTGATTGGCTTACTATGATTTGGCTACTAAGCTTACGACGAATAAGGCAACCCTTCAGTAGTCTCATACAAATCAGTTTCAAGGGCATGCATGAGTGGCGTGACTATGCCATCAATGATAAGGCGAGAATCCTACTCATGCTAATGGTACATCATGAATATGTGGACACTCCCCATTTGCTCAGAAGCATAACAAATGTCATGATCGATGAATATATAAACCTCCAGGTACCCCTCTTATGATGGATATTCTCATTACTTATACTGAAACACTATTTTTGGAACTAACTTAAGCATTGGAGTGTGCTCGATGGACTACTTCTTTTGTGCATTGCTGAACTTGTTCCCTATACAAGTCACTTTGCCACCTCACACGATCCTTCTCCATTTATCTGCTCTAGTTGAAGAGTTTCATTTGCACCATTTGTGACTTTCCCAGCCATAAAAATGTCAAGATGTTCTCACTCCCACTTTGCTCATGTTCCATCATCATTGGAGGAACATTATCATCACACAATGATGTGAGACGAGCACCACTGAGATCATGTGGCAAAGAAGGCTAGAAGAATTGCTGCTGAACTTGAGCATGATACCTTGGCTAAGCAAGTCCACTAATTGTAGGGATAGCTGAAAGCTATTCACCATGCACAGACTCAACTAGTTCTCCTTCCACCATCTCCTTGCCCATTAAGTCTTATCATTGCAGAAATTAAACTTATCTCAGGTGAATTTTCAATCACCTTCTTCCCTCCTTGTTAACTCACTCTATCTTGTAACCTGCTCTAGCTATGGCAAATCCACTTGCCATTCCGAAACAAGTTTAGATTACAAAACCTTTAAAACCACAATCCATAAACATAACTCCTACAATTCACTAACATAGTTCCTCTGAACTTAAATGATCTTTTCCACCATTAATAAAACACCACTGATCACACTCATAAGCAGTAAAATCCATTGAATCCAACCATTAATTTTACCCAAAGTTCTAGACAATCATCCTTTTGTCATGAAGATATTTGCCCATTTTCCCTGGTAATGATGGTTGCTCCACTGTCTAGGCATTTCAAACCACCGACTTACATCAAGTCCTACAATGAAATGATAGATCTATAAGAGTAGTTAGAGGCTTTTTGGGTATCCATGTTGTTATCTGGAGTCCCAAATGGTATCATGTGTCACACTTTCTCTATCACTCTGAAAAAAGCTAGATTACGATAGTTTACAATGCTACCCTGTCAATTGATTAATAGTTTCTAATAGCTAGTCAAGGCATTTTCTACTTACTTTGCAACTAGTTGAGTGCCTAAGAAGATGTTAGTTACTTTATTTAACTTCCAGCAAAGTGCCCAACATTGTCTCTTTCTAAACTTTTAGCTTGATCAAAAAAGTATATAAACATTGAAAAGGTGGTACTAGCTCGATGATAGGTTAAATGGAGTTAGGCAGAAGGTGTGCAATCCAGGGACAAGGATGTGAACATGAACAAATACCATCGCATGGATGATATAACAATTATGAGTTATTGAGTGCTCTGATCAATCATATTATCCAAGATGTTAGAGTAGCGAAGTTGATAAAGTTCCCATCATGAAAGTAAAGAAAATTTCCTCCAACAAGCAAATCTAAATTGCAAATTTCACCATGATTATGATCATCAAACTAACAATTGTGTCACATCAAAAGATGAAATTTGAGGCATTAGTATGAAGAGGTCACCTTTCAAGTATAAGAAATTTCGAGGGGGACAAGATGACTAAGAAAGAGAAAATGTGACGGTGTGTGATCCCTCACCACTGCTCGGCTGAGTGGAAGGAAAGAAGGTAGAGGTTGAGTCACTAGTTATGGGGATGGTTGAGATGATTGTAAGAGGTTTTAGTGAAGGAGGAATCTCAAAAAATGTAAAGAAAAGGCATCTTCGATCCATGATGACCATAAAAAAGAAGAAGATGAGAGAGCATTATGAGCCTATCCACTTTACAGAAAGAGATTTTG
This sequence comes from Saraca asoca, assembly GCA_026873985.1. Taxonomy (NCBI): domain Eukaryota; kingdom Viridiplantae; phylum Streptophyta; class Magnoliopsida; order Fabales; family Fabaceae; genus Saraca; species Saraca asoca. The sequence goes on from JANHAO010000319.1 coordinate 36,631, forward strand.
GTGATATTGATCAAGACCATGATGACCCAATGGTAATCTAAGCACTGGTCCATAATTTCATAGTAAAGCGAATACTTGTTGATAAGGGAAGTTTCGCTGACATTTTATATTTACATACTACTAATGCTCTTAACATTTTAGAAAGCATGTACAAACCTTATAAGGTGTTTTGATTGGTTTTATAAGAGGGTAGGTATAGATCAAAGGAAAGGTTACTCTAAGGGTGACCTTGGGTACTCGACCACTGATAAAAAGCCTTGATGTGAATTTTTGGATTATAGCCACACAAAATAGTGCCTACAACACAATTTTTGATTGACCATCTTTAAATCAAGCAGGGGCTATCATCTCCACTCTGCATTTATTGATGAAATTCTCTACTATAGGGGAATGAGAGAAATTTGATCAATAAGTGGGCTACAAGTGTTACATGGATAGCTTGGGAAAAAAGCAAAGAAAGCACAAACAAAACAAAATTGGTGGTTACCAATCCTCCTAGTTGTGAATGCCAAATGGTGGACTTGGTTTTGTTAGATGTTAGGGAAGATAATATATATCAATTGGAACTAGGATCAAATCTAGAAGAAGGCTATATTTTTTGTGACAATGATGGTAGAACAATAAGAATCAGAGCAGATCTCTTGGCAGATGATAATGCCCGATTGGACGAGTTGCTCAAAGTGTATATCAAAATTTTTTCCTGGGTACCCCTAGACATGATAGGGATCGATCCAAGTATAGCATGCCCACTAGTTGTCAATCGACCTTAACACAAGACATGTACAATAGAATAAGAGGAAACTTGGCATTAAATGACAAAATTTTATAAAGAAAGAAGTAGAAAAGCTACTGAAGGCCAGTTTCATTTGTGTAGTCCTGCACATAACATGGCTGGAGAATATGTGTTGATTTCACGGACCTTAATAAGGCATATCCATAAGACTTTTATCCATTGCTAAACATTAATTAGCTGGTCCACAATGCTTCAGGATTTGAGATCTTAAGTTTTGAAAATGTATTCACAAGATATAATCCATTGAGAATGCACCCCAAGGATGAAGATAAGATTGCACTCATAACTAATCTAGGGGTATACTATTACAAGGTGATGCCATTTGGCCTCAAGAAAGCAAGAGCAACCTACCAAAGAATGATGAACATAATCTTTGCAAAACAAATAGGGAGATATATAGAAGTGTATGTTAATGACATGTTGATTAAGTTGAAGAGATAAGCCAACATTGGGTAGACTTGAAAAGAAGATTATCATCTTAAAAGGATACCAAATGAGGCTAGATCTTAAGAAATGTGAGCTTGGGGTAAGAGCAAGAAAATTGCTTGGTTTCATGCTTACTGAGTGGGGTATAAAGGCAAATCCCTCTAAGGGTCAAGCGATTATCACATGAAAATCTTGTCGCACATTAAGGAAGTTTAGGCATTGAACAACAGAATCACTACCCTCACTCACTTCATGTCCAGGTCAGCTGATAAACATACTCTTCTTTAATTTTGCTTCAAAATGCTAAAAACTTTGCATGGATTGACAAATGTGAAAAGCTTTCAAAGAATTGAAAGCATACTTGGTCGCTCCACCCATACTTTCTTGACTAAAGCCTAGTGAAATGTTGTACTTGCATTTAGTGGTAACCAAAAGAATGGTAAGTTCAGCATTTATTCAAAAAAAGAAGGGGAGTAAAAGCCAATTTATGTCACAAGTTGAACATTGCATGTGCCAGAGACAAGATATCAGAAGATGGAAAATTTAGCTTTCTCTCTACTATCAGCATCTAGAAAATTAAAACCTTGTTTCCAAAAACATCAAATTGTTGTTCAAATTGATGCTCCTATTAGACAAGTATTCCACAAACTTGATCTTACTGATTGAGTTGTGACATAGGCTATAGAGCTCTTTGAATATAGACTCATATATGGGGTGAGAAGAGTAGTAAAAGAGTAGGCGTTTTAGACTTTGTAGTCAAAATAACTAGAGCAGAGGAGGCTAAGTTGAAGGACCAAGGGTAATCTTAGAAGGACTCAGGGACTTAATATTAGAGTACTTATTCAAGTTCAATTTTTTAGGTGACTAATAATCAGGTAGAATATGAAGTGTTGAAAGCAGGCCTATGGCTAGCAAAGAGGTTGGTGTTTGATTGGTGAAAATTATGAGTAATTTCTAGTTGGTGATTGCCTAAGTAAAAAAGAAGTATGAGATTAAAGAGCTAGTGTTGGTTAAATATGCCCACATGGTGAGAAGCTTGTTGGAAGAATTTAAATATAAACTAACAAGAATCCCCAGACCAAAGAATGATCAAGCAGACACACTTGCTAACTTACGAGTGCCAAGATAGCTATCAATAACTAAATGGTGATGCAAGAGACATTACAAGCCCCTTACGTGGAAGAAGTAATATGCTTAAAGAAGAGCAAGTCTTGGATGACACCAATCATCTTATTTCTAAAGGATGGATGTTTACCAAAAGAAAAGAAGGAGGCTAGAAAGGTCAAATGATGGTTAACTTATTTCTTCCTAGAAAATGGACACTTGTATAAGAGACACTTCACTCTCCTGTCTCTATTATGCTTACAACTAGACAAGGCTAATTATGTCTTGAGGGAAATTCATGAAAGGATCTATGGGAGTCACCTAGTTAGCATAAAGCTATTCAGTTGAGGTATTATTGGCCTAGATTGAAAAGGAAGCATTTGAACTAGTTTAGAGATGTGAAAGATGCTAAAAGTACACTAAGGTTTAAAGACAACTGGCAATAAACCAAATGCCTTTGGTCTCCCCATAGTTGTTTGAACAGTAAGGAATCGACTTCTTAGGATCATTTCCAATTGCACTCAATCAGTTAAAGTATATGTAGTAGTGGTTAACTACTTCATAAAATTGGTTGAGATAGAACCTCTCATAATCATAACTTCAAACAATGTGTAGAAATTCATTTGAAAATTTATCATCTGTAGGTAAGATCTCTTCATAGTACCTTATTTGAATAATTATAGAAAACTAATAGCTCCCTGTAGGTATAGTCTCCTTATGGTGATTGTATCCAACAATGGAAAGTAGTTTGCTAGAGATAAGTTTTGCCAAAGCTAAATTCAATCGACCTAGCACTTTATCAATCAAGTGAACATCTTACTTATTTCTAATAATGGCTAGGGATCAAACAAAAATTCACATCTGTAGAACATCCCCAAACCAATGGGTAAGTGGAACTAGTAGGAAAAATCATCCTAGATGGGCTAAAGAAAAGATTGGGTGGTGCCAAAGAAAAATGGGTGGAGAAGTTACCAAGCATCCTATGGTCTTATAGAACCATTCCACATGTCATTACAAGAGAAACCCCATTCATGTTTGCTTATGTGGGTGAAGCTATGTCTTGGTCAAATTGGGATAGTCTTTCAATCGAAGAAACCATTATGAATGGAAAGTGAACAAGAAGAAGGAAAAAAGAGCTAGACATGCTAATGGAAGTTAGAGACATCACTCACCTATACAATGAGAGGTACAAAGGCAAGATGGCCAAAGTTGCTAACAATAAGGTCAAGCAAAAAGAGTTCATAAAGGGCACGTTAGTCCTTTATCAAGAGGATAGACCCTAAAAGACATAGATAGAAGGAAAGCAAGCAACATCATGAGAAGGCCTTTATAGGGTCAAAGACAATTTGTCGAATGGTGCATATTACCTCAAAACAATTGAAGGCAAGCCCATTTCATGCACTTGGAATGCAACACACCTTGAAGCTTACTATATGCAATTTTGAAGACTAGCTAATAAGCAGAATATGTAGAGGATTCCTCACTATTTGACTTGTTATACCTTATAATTAAAGCTTGAGTAGATCCTTAGCACTTTAAGCCTGAGAAGTCCCTTGACACTTAAAGCTCGAATAGATCCTCGATGCCTTAAGTCCATGCAAACCCTCGATATCATAAAAATTACGCAATTCCTTGATGTCAAAATAAAAATCTGTTTAACTAAAAAGCGAGATTAAAATAAAGATGAAGGACCTATTAGAGGTCAACCAATGATAATCGACTATTTCAAAGTCAAGAAAATAAAGAAACATAAGAAATCATTCGACCCATTAAAAGTCTTGAAAGTTGAACAATGTTGACGTCGAATTTTGGTCAGTATCCCAAACTCCTACCAACGGGGGATTCTTTGGGATCCCAGACCCGTTCTAGATTAGTGTGCGTGCTCAGGTTGATCGACTGGGTAAGAGGGAGAAGAAATATGGGAGAAGGCGTAAGATTTTACGTGGTTTGGCAAAATCCAGGTTTACTGGACCCTACGTCCACGGTAGAGAATTTTCTATTGTGACTGTTCGAAATTATTTTCTTAGCCTCTCCCCCTTGCTAACATCGTTATCCTATTTATAGAGAAAGGATGGGCTCTGGTTATTAATTACAGGCTACAGTTGTGTTACATTAAATAAATGAAAAAGACAGTGAAAAGATTGTATCCTGGTGGTAGGCTGTGAAGCAGGCTTTCTTAGGCCAACATGTAGGCTTGCAGCCATCATTGTGTCAGGCAAAGACACTTTATTGTCCCAAGTGAGGACTTCACAGTTTTGGAGGAGCCGCGAGAGTTGTTGGGAGGGTGAGTGCGAGTAGAGCGATCGCTGAGCTGATCCTTGGACCCATTGCTCACTGAGTCGTGCTGTCATTGGAGGATGACCCCTCGAACCATGGTTGAGCGAGAGCTTGTGACTACCATTGCCATTACTGCTTTCTGTTATTTTACGGTGAGGTACCTTGAAAACTTCTTGCGAGGATTCACTTTCGTTTTCTCCATGGGCTTGTCCTCAGGGAGCCGTGTTTTTCAGTATATAACACAAGCCCCCTAACTCTCAGTTCGCGCAGCGTGCTGGGAGTTTGGAGACCCTTTGATTTCCTTTCGAGCGCATTCTTTCTAGAATCGTCCCTCTATTTTCCCATGTCTTGCTACTTCTGAAGCGTGATTTGGGCCCTTTCCTAAGGTTATTAATACGGGTAGTTGAGGCGGAATGAATCTGGAAGTGTCAATGGCCTGTCCCTAACTCTATTTAAAGGGAGAGATTTACCCTCTGGTTTCATCATTCAACAAGCCATGGATTATCTTGACAAATCATCTTCAAAATTTCGGTCCTCCACTGAGGTGTGTATGGTCTGCTGCATATGTGGCTCAGAAGAATTGTCTTCTCTGGTAACATGGAAGGATCTTATATGGATCCCAGATTACGTCCTTCCGGCTCCATCATGGGGCAACTGTTCGACCGGCCAAGCTCCTGAAAGGTCCTGGTGAGGTTTCCTTTAGGAGGTGCAGGTGGTTAAGAGTTTATGAGGTGCAACACCATCGCTGATTGTGCATTTGAAGGAAAATATCAGCGTGCTGGCTTCAAGCGCGGCCATCCACGGCCGGCCTCCCCCTTCTTCTTTTTTTTTCTTTTTTTTCTTTTTTTTGAACGAGCTTGTATTGTAGGATTCCCATTGTACTTCCCTTGTTTTGTATTCAGAACTTTCTGATGTAAATGCACCTCGCTGAGGTCTTTTAATGAATAAAATTGCTTTATTTCCACTTTGCACTTGTTTTGATTGACTCACGTATACCTGCAAAAATAGAGTTTAAGCATAAACATTTCCGACCACAAGTGAGTTGTGACTTTATTTTAATCGCAAGAGAGCTATGAATTTGAAAAAGGTGAGTGATCTTGTGCTCGATAGCAAACATGAGAGCTGTGACTTTATGGCCGATCTTGTGGCCAGGGCGATCTTGTGCCCAAAGGGGTGATCAATCTTATGGTCAGGGCGATCTTGTGCCCAAGAGGTGTATTTTACAGCGTCCTCTACGCCTCAGCGAGCACAAGACTCAGCTAGTGAGATATTTTCAAGCGTCTCCATGCCTTAGTGAGCACGTCTGCCGCCCTGACCAGTCAACAAGCCTGCAGCTCAACTGGCTGGTTGAGTTTAATTCAAAGCGTCTCCAGTCTCCAACGAGCACGTATGCTACGCTGATTAGTCAGCAAGCCCACAACTCAACTGACTAGGTGAGTTTTATTTCAAAGCATCTCCACGCCTCAGTGAGCGCACAGCTACGCTGGCTTGTCAGCAAGCCCGTAGCTCAACTGACTAGGTGAGTTTTATTTCAAAGCGTCTCCATGCCTCAGCGAGTACACAGCTACGCCGTCTAGTCAGCAAGCCCGTAGCTCGACTGACTAGGTGAGTTTATTTCAAAGCGTCTCCACGTCTCGGTGAGCACATAGCTACACCGGCTAGTCAGTGAGCCCGTAGCTCAACTGACTAGGTGAAAATTTGTCAATTCCTCTCTGGATTATGTTCTGGGGAGACATCAAGTAATAAATCAAAGTACTCTCACCTTTTATATGACGGATCGATAATGCGTGAGTGGCGGACACTGTTATCCTACCAAAAAGAAAGAAATCTTGCATTGGTACAAAAGCTTAGGAGGTGGTAATACAACTTGTAGATAGCTACAAGAGTTTAAAAAATCATCCTGATAGTGGGAGATCACTCTCGTTCAGCCCTGTGGTGCTGGGACCCATGCTGTTGTTTGGAAGGCTGTAAGACGTAGTCGTGTAGGTGTCCCTTCTGAATGAGATCTTCAATAGCGTCTCGTAGTGCCTAGCACTTCGAGGTGACATGCTCGAATTTGTTATGGTATTCACAAAACTTTCCTCGATTGATCCTGGACCTGCCAGGCATTTTCAAGGATAGAGGTTGTCCGAAATCTTCCCTGTTTCTCTCCATCGTGAAGATTTTGTCTTGAGCATCTGACAAGATGCTATAAGTGCTGTGCCGGGCCTGGAATGAGGGTCCCTCACACCTTTCTTTCTTCGTGGATTGATGCTCGGGGTTATCGCTCCCGCCCCCACAGTTGTCTCTTTTCTTTCTCGATGCAGAGCTTCTTGCCTCGGGGCCTCGCGGGCCGAGGTTTTCATCCCATCTGACTTGCTTCGTGGCCCGCTCGTAAAACTCTCCCAGGGTGCTCACTGGGTATTTGTATAGACTTTTAAATATTTTCCCATCCCTGCGGAGTCCCACGGAGATGGCGGTCGGAATAGCTTCGTCCGAGGTCATTTCGACATTGTTGACCTCGCGCCTAAAGCGGGTAAGGTAATCCTTTAGCGCCTCCTGCCTGCCCTGGAAAATGGTAGCAAGATGGCACAGGGGCACAAGCCGCCTTCTTAGTGCCTAGTACTGGTTAACGAACTTTTCTTGGCCCTCTCCCCAGCTGCCAAACTGTGAGCTGGGAGGCTCTTGAACCATGCACGGGGCATTTCTCCCAGAGTAGCAGGGAAAATGCGGCACTTGACCAAAGGGCTACAAGCCTGAAGGTCCATCTGGATATTAAACGAGTCTAGATGGCTACATGGGTCTGTCTCCCCATCAT
>JANHAO010000320.1:0-43910 GCA_026873985.1 Saraca asoca
GGCCAATGGAATGAAGGGTTCAGGAATCAATGCCACTCTTGAAGTGCTGTAGAGGATGGTCAAGAGGAAGAGGGAGAAGGAATGAAAATATTTTTCACATGGTTCGGCCAAATCCGGGCGATACCAGACCCTACGTCCACGGTGGAGATTTTATTGATTATGTGTAGAAACTTTTGTTTACAAGATTGGCCTCTCTTCTCTTTCCTTCTACTAACAAGATAATCCTATTTATAAAAGAAGAAGAGCACACAAGCATTTAATGCTAGATACAGTTGTGTTACATTAAATAAACGGAAAAAGACATTAAGAAGTCTGCATCTGGTAAATGGGCTATGAAGCAGGCCTTCTTTAGGCTGACAAGTAGGCTTCGTAGCTGCCATTTTGTCAGATGAAGTGCTCTGTTGTCTCAAGCGAGAGCTTCTCAGGGAAGTTGTTTTAGGCTTGCCATAGCAAGGGGTGAACGCGAGGGGAGCGGTCACTGATCCGATACCCGGGCCTATTATCGCTGAATCGTGTTATTGCTGAGGCGCAGTCTTTCAGACCATGGTCGAGCGAGGCAGTCGGGACGAGGTTTGGCGCCTATCGCGTTTGTTACCGTTTGTCTGAGCTCCCGAAGGCTCTTTGCTAAGACACGAGGGCTGGTCCTCGGGTCCTCGGGGACTCGAGGATTCGTTCATACGAGGCTTATTTTTAGTGTATAACATAACCCATCTTATCACTCTCATCCTAACCTTCCTTCCTTACCATCCCTTACAACCTTCACTGAACAATCCCTTATACCTCAAATAAAAACCATTGCCTCGCTTGTTGCTAACCTTAAGACACCTTCCTTATCTCAACATTTACCTCATTCTATTCATAGATCTCACATACCACTAGCCTGTAGAATTCACTCTCCTCCAAACTCAAAAAACTTATCCAAACACCTTTCCCCTACAAAAATAAAGGATATGAGAACAAAAAAAAAACCTATGTTATTGGTGTGGTGGTAAATTCATATCTAGTAAATGTGGCATACCTCTTTAGTAAGCATTTCAAAATCAAAATAGACCATCAAGACTTAAAGTTTTTATTGGAGCAACAAACCATTACCCTTATCCAATAGGTTTGGATTACTAAATGATGGGCTATGATTGTGAGGCTTCTTTTAGGATAAGGTTAAACAACACTATTGCTAAGTGTTGTCTAGATTTCCCTGTCCTCTTGCCACACAACTTATTACCACTTGTTGTGGGTATTTTTGGAGCAATGTAAAATGGGCTGGCAAAAGTTCAACAGGAAACAAGTTCAACCAAAAAAGGCCCATATCATTCAAAAATTGAGGTCACTCAGCAGAGGCACTAGATCACCAACTGCAAGCTCAGGATGCAGGACCAGACCAAGGTAGTAACCCCAACTCGTTAAGGATGGGCTCTAACTCGCTAATCAAAGCATGCCACCCTAGCCATCTTCCAAAAGACTCATCTTGATTAAACCCAAGAACAAGGCCAACTCGCATAGCCAACAGATTACCCAGCATAAGCCTACATCACCAAATGAATAATCCAAACGTGAGTACAAAACTCCAAAGTCCAATCAGCAACTAGAGGCATATATTCTTAATCGACAAGTCAGCCTCTAAAATCGATAGATCAGCCCCTAACAAATCGATAATGAATTGCCTAGCATTTATTGCCCAATTGAATGGAATAAACAGATTTACAAACTATCAAATTACATTTGTAACTCCCACTGCTTCTATAAATAGGGGAAAATCATTATAAGAAGAAGAGGAAAAAATACATGTAGAAACTCTGTCAAAATACTGAAAGAATACTTGTATTGTTGCTTTGCTTAACTAAAAAGAGAAACAACTACATGAAAGCGAATATAATCACCGTGGACATAGGGGCCACACTGACTTTAGCTGAACCACATTAAAAAACTTCCAGTGTCATTTGTTTTTCCTCCCTTTCAATCTCTTCTTTGTTCACACTTGCATTCTTGACTTGTAGTTTGGGTTTTTACTGAACTTTTCCTATTGACTAGATTTCACTGTCAACACCACTATAGTCGTCTCCATTTTTTCCTCTAATCTGTTATAGGAAAGCTAGTACTCTTGGTCCTTTGAAGATAGATTAAAGGAAGTTATCTAATAGTTTTGCCAAACTTCTACTATTGTTGCCACCTTTAAATACTCTTAGGTAGGGGCTAATTGAGAAGAAAAAAGGAAGTTAGTAGTAGGGAACTCATCACAACTAAAAACTAAGTTACTTCAATACTTTCATGATAGTCTAACTGGGGGTCATTTAGGTGTGTGGGCCATCTTGAATAGAATTATAGGATTTATACTAGATAAGCTTAAGGAAAGATGCTAAAAGGTATGTAAAGGAATGTGTAACTTGCCAACAGGTCAAATATGACCATAATGCTTCCTTTAGCTTACTACTACCATTCCCTATTCCAACTAAGGTTTAGATTAATATATTTATGGACTTTATTGAAGGCTTTCCAAGATCTAGTGGCAAGGATGTCATTTTTGTGGTGATAGATAAGTTAAGAAAATATGCTTATTTCTTGATTCTCTCTCACCCATGGTCTTAACTATTGCTCATCTATTTATGGGTCAAATTTTTAGATTGTTTAGGCTACCTTCTACCATTGTCTTAGATAGAGATAAAATTTTTATTACCTAATTTTGGCATGACCTATTTAACAAACTTGACACAACTCTCTAATTATCTATTGCCTACCATCTTCATATAAATGGCCAAATAGAGGTTGTTAATCATTGTTTATAAACTTATTTAAGGTGTTTGACTCATAAAAAGCCTAGTGAGAGCAACAAGGTCCTGCCTCTAGCAAAATGATGGGATAACCCACCTTTCATACAATTGCACACGTAACTCCTTATGATATTGCTTATGGTTAACCCCCTTCTATGCATTCTTCTTATCTTTTTCAGGATTCTTTGGTTGACATAATTGGTAGGAGTTTGCAAGCCCATGAAGCAACCATCAAGTTGCTCCATTTCTATCTCACTAAAGCTCAAACTAGAATGAAGCAACATGTTGATAAAAGGAGAAGTGATAGATTATTCGAGGTAAATGTCTAGGTTTGTTTAAAACTACAGCCATATAGATAACACATTATGGTCCATAGATGGTATATGAAGCTAACTGTTATGTATTTTGGTCCCTTTAAAATTATCGCTAAGGTGGTTAAAGTGGCATATACTTTGCAAATTCTTGAAGGGTCCAAAATCCACCCTACATGTCATCTCTCCCAGTTGAGGAAATACATTGATAAAACACTTGTGTAGTAGCAACTACTAATTTGTGACCTCGATGACATTGTTGCTAAACCTTTAAGGTGCTTAATAGGAGAATAAAGAAGAAGAATAATCAGGCTGTTACTGAAGTTCTTGTGCAATGGACAAACTCAATCCCTAAAGATGCCACTTGGGAAATCCTGTATGATCTCAAACAAAAGTACCCAAGGCTTATCCTTGAGGATAAGGATTATTTGGTGAGGAGGCATCTTGCTATGTGCCAAAACTAGTTAAAGGCCTTTAGGCTTGTTAGCTAGTCCATTAGTCACAGTCCATTATTTTTAGCCTAAGCTAAGTCACTATCTGAAAGTTGTTAAGTATTTCCATTTTTACAATTTATTATTTAGTTAGTTAACTTTTGTAGAATATAAGGAAGAGTTATTGCATGTAAGGACCCATATATAATATGTGAATCAAATTAGTGGAATTCTCTATCTTCCTCTAATTTGTTCCCTTCTTTGCTCTCTACTCTTTCTTCTTCCCTAACTCTATTTTTGTTCTTATCATAATCTTATCTATAATTCACAACTTTTAAGGAAAAATACAAATAAAATTAGTTTTTTCATAAGTTGTGAATTTTAAATTCTTAAATATATAATGAATAAATCATCACGCTGACTACTCTGGCTTCCTCACCAATTTTTGTGCCACACTCAATAGCAGACATGGAACCATCCTCCCCAAGCTAGTAATAAACTTCAACATTTTCATCTCTAACTAGTGCATAACTAACATTTTCCTTTTAGCTATCTTCATTACAGCCGCTGCAAACCAATCCTTTGTTTTTATAGGTTTTAATAATAATATTTAGCCTAAATAGTTATCTCTCATATTCCTTTTAGGGTTAGCCTGGTTGGTCTTAGTTATAAGCAATTGCATAGGTGGACCCTATTTGTATGCTTTGATTAGTTGTTTCTTTACTAATGTGCTATTGTGATCAACATCCTAAGATGAAGGAAGATCATTTGTTGGCTTGAATTGAATGCTTAATTTGTGTGATTTTTTTTAGGCTATTTGGTGATTACAATTTCTCAGTATTTGATAATTTGCTAGTGATAGATACTTTGTTATGGTGAAGCATAGTGTCTTAGCAAGCAATTTTCCATTTAATCTAAGTTTTGAGTTATATTTGAAAGAGATTTCAAAAAGATTTTGATCAATCTTCTCCTGATATGGCTATTGGAAAGGCTAATTTGGGCGCCAGAAAAGGTTTTTTTATCATAAAGTTTTAGTTCTGAAAATAATAAAGTAGAGCATCTATAGAAAGAAAAAAAAATTAAAGCATTTTGCAAATTTTAAGGTTAAGTTTCAAATTTGTGATGATCTAGAAAATCACTTCTCATTTTATTATTTTTTTCTTACTTAGAGCAAATTGAGAGTAATTCTTTCAATGAAATTGCTTTAATCTTGCATAACTAATTGTTGTATTGTTAAATGTTCTTTAGAAAAGATATCATAAACAATTAATTACTAGAATGGACTTCAAGAAGGGACATGATGCGATTAAAAAATTTACTAAATAAGAAGCTCAGATTCAAGAATTGAACACAACAAAAGAGGTATTTCATTAACAAATTGCTTGTTTGATTGCTTGGATTGCTAAGAATCTTCAAAATGTTTCAAATTTGAAATGTTAATTTACATTGTCAACTAGAAGTTCTTCAACAACAATGTAATTAGTCTTAGTTCAGTGCCAATTTGAAAAATTAATTATAGTTAATCATTTTGGAATATTTGATCCTTCTGTTGAAGTTCAAACCATACTAGTATGTTTCAAGAAAGAAAAAATGAACCAGTTTTGTATCAATTGTGGGCAGATAGGTCATTTCAAAGTTAATGCCTTTGTAGTGCAGCTCGCTCTGATTTAGATTTGGTTGCTAAGCTCTAATGTGGTAGTCTAATTTAGATTTGGCTCACTCTTTATGTGCAAAGTCTAAAAGGACCCTTTTTACATGTTAGTCTAATTCGACCCACATCATGTGGCTTTCAATCTAATAATGCTATTACATTAAATAGCTTTTCTTCATCATTTTAGATAGAAGATTTAGAACTTAATCTCAGCACGGGGAGTCATCAGTTTGAAGAATCAGATTTGTAGTAGAGTATTCAACAGGAGTTGCATAAACAACAATTAGAAATAGGGATGGAGTTGGAAATTCAATTGTCTCAGTCTATAAACAAGATTGATGATATGGTCAAGCTTCCACAAGTATCTTAACAAAATCATTTTCACAAAGCTTTGAAAATTCACCATCGGGTTTTCAAGCATTCTTCCAAATGAATAACATCATATAAAGGGTTCATTCATTAACACATATATAATATTGCCTCTCCAGAGTTTCTTTACTACCATTATAGTAAGTTTATTATTTGAGATTATCATTGTCAATCAAAGATTTTGATGGAATTCACAATCCAAGGTTAACCTCTAGAACATTAGGTTACTTTTATTTTGTACTTACTATATTGTACTTTTACTTTGTCTATGTTTTTAGGTTTTCTCTAACATCTCTTTTATGTATTACTTCAGGTGTACTCTATCCACTAAAAAAAAATCCTTCAATATATATATTTACAAATATTACATAATTGTGTTACATATTTTTGTGCATAGCGTGGCAATATAACTAATTATTTTAAAAATATTTTCAAAATTTCAAATTCATCATTATTTTAATCAATTGTTACAATACACTTTTTTTAAGTTTAGTAATCTAACTCAATCTATGATAGACTTTTGATAATTTTTCATATAATGGAGAAGAATGACTAATTGAGACAAGATACTTCGAATGATAAATTTATTGCCTCTAACCATATGGAAATTTGAAACAAATGATTGATAGCTAAAATTATAACAAAAATTTTGAAGATGCTGAATGAGAACAAAATTTTGGACTTCAAGACTCCGTTTGTTTTGTTGGAAGATATCTTTCGTATGAAAATTTTTTATTTATTTGTGATTATAGTTATATAACTTAAGATCATAAAAAATTTTTGTACAATGTTCTATTCGTTCAATGTTATATGTGAAAAGTGTAATGGAAAGCATTCACTACTCTAAAGTTGAAGTTATTTTTCCCTATTACCACAACACCATGCATTATTTTACTAATCACAATATATATAAGTGGTATAAAAGTTATTTACTTTTACACAAACAAATGGAATTTTCCTACTAAAGATATCTTAAGAAGTATCCTATGGAGCACTTGTTAGCAAGTGCCATATATAAAAAGTAATTGTCAATTTTATTATCTATTTACATCTTGTGAGATTTACATGCATTAAAAATTTGATATTTTGATTTTTAACATAGTGAAAATTGTAAAAATAGATAATTTTTCATTATTTATTGAGTAAAATAAAAACAAATGTTATAACATGTAATAACTTCTCGTTACACCATGGGGTATAAAAAATCCTTATTCTGTCCAGAATTAAAGGAGAAACCAATCAAAGCAAACTCAATGTCCAATGATGGATGCTTTAGGGATGGAAATAAATGTGCATATTATTAAAAATAATCTAAATTAGATTTTGAAAAAAAAATAACAAAAGCTAAAGTCTTAAATTATGGAAACTGAAGCATCAACTGTAATAAGATAAGGTTAGAGTTTGAGATAAACTTTAAGTCTTTATGTTTGTTAGTGAAAATGATGATAATTTGTTAGGATGAAGTTAAAGATTTTATTATTATCTTATTAGTCTAGTTTGCCTATAAATATAGCTTATTTTAGTTTTTGTAATGCAATCAAAAGGTGAGAAAGAGAAATAAACTAGTAAGCTTATGAATAGAGTGTAGTGTCTTTCTGTGTATTGAGTTAAAATTGTAATTAAAGAATTTCTCTTTTCTCATATTCTTCTCTAGAAATATTTTTCTTTTATTTTATTCTTTTTTTTTTAGTTTTGTTACGGACATTTTTCGGAAGCATATTTTGGGCTGGCCAAGGTCCAATAGGAGGCACAGCTAGCCAGATGGAGGCCTGAATCGGAGCTCGAGATCATTAAGCGAGGACCCCAGATTGTCGGGCACGAGCCGAAGACATCTCGTAATGTCACAAGCAAAGAGCACGGCTCACTGAGAAGGCTTTCAACCCCTCAACAAGAAGCCTACTACCCTCAAAGAGAACGACCAAGCAAAGATGGTGAAGTCGGCCAGAGCCACCAACTGACCCACCAAAAACGGATACATGTACAAAACCTAGTTAGCAATCCAAGGCACACGTCTCCAACTGACAGCTCAGCCTTCAAACCTACACATCATCTCCCTGGAAGTCTAACAATGATTTACCTAGCATTAATTACCCAACGCCAAGCATTAAATGCCCAAAGCGATGGAGATAATCATTTTTTTGTTTATAAAATTATACTTATAACTCTCCCTATTTCTATAAATAGGAAGAGGAGGTCACCATAAAGGAAGAGGAAGTTTGCACATGCAAAAACTCTACCCAAAACATATAGAGAGCATTGTACATTGAGAGAAAACACTGTCATTGTATCCAAACTCTATAAAATTGTCTTCTTAGTGGATAATCAAAGAGCAACGTGGACATAAGGGCTAACTTGGCTTTAGTTGAACCACAATAAACTCCTGGTGTTGCTGTTTCTTCTTCTCTTCTATCATCTTCCTTTTCTTTTTTCTGTCATACTCTACGTGCAATTAGGGATAATGTTGAACTCAAACAAGTTGACCGGATTTTGGTGTCAACATTTTCGTGCTAAAAGGAGGGCCTCCATTGCATATTTTTCATTTTCAATCCCCGATAAGCTATTTCAAGCGCAATGGCAAGAGAAAAGGCTACTAGGAGTGTAAAAGTTCCTACTGGCTAACCCAAAGGTCAGACGCAGCAGTGAAACACAACTGCCCTTACAACGGGTGCCAATACCCGCATAGTTTCCTTTGTTCCACACCAATCCATAGCCCATGAAACTGATGAGGTTTAAGCTTGGCAACAACACCAACAGATACTTAACTGGCGCTAGGAAGCGTTGGAGAATACTGTGAAAGAACTAGCTAATATGGTCCAAGCATTGGCTCAAGTGCATGCCCAAGGTGCACCATGGCAGGGAGAAGTGGTTGCACCCAAGAGTGGACATCACCAGCCAAGGCCACAGCATGAAAAGCAAGCCAGGACTGAGCATCACCGAATTGGCTCACTACATTCATCCAATTCATGACTAAGGTCCAAAGTCCACTGGGTTCGGGAGGACAAGGAAGATGATTAACAAGGTGAAAGCTCATACCGAAGTGAGAGCTCACACGAATCTGATAGCGAGCATGAAATAGATCACGATTCATCTAACCATAAGTGCAGCAGGAAGCATAAAACTTTTGATCGACATTCTTATAGTAAGCGAGAAGAAAGGAGTCGAAAGACCTCCAATCACTAGTCTAAGTCCCGAGACCCGATGGTTGAAGAGTTGCTCCAGAAAATGGAACAATTGGAGAAGAACTCTGTGTCTCACAGGAACTGAGAGTCCCACGAGGAGAGAACTCTACTCTCTAGCCAGATTGAGACGGAGCCCCTTCCCTATAGATTTAAGATTCTGAACATTCCCCTCTACAATTGAGATAATGATCTTTACAACCATTTGGACACTTTCAATGTCCAGATGGACCTGCAAACCTCCAACCCGCTGGTGAAGTATTGAGTCTTCCTGGCCATACTCGAGGAAGTGCCACAGACATGGTTCAAAAGTCTCTCAGCTCGTAGCATAAGGAGATGGGGGGAATGTCAAACTAAGTTCCTTAACCAGTATAGGGTGTTAAAGAGGTAGCTCGCCTCTCCTGCCACTTAGCCACGATCTTCCAACGGCAAGATGAGTCACTTAAGGACTACATCACCAGGTTCTGACAAGAAGTTAGCAATGTGGACAACCCGTTGGATGAAAGTATCCTCACATTAATTTCAGCTAGACTTCGAAAAGATGAAAAATTGTATGAGGACATATACAAGTCCCCTGTCAAGAGTCTGGGTGAGTTCTATGAGCGAGTAATCAAGGAGATCCATGGGAAGAAACCTTTGGCCCAAAGAAGTCAAATAAGAAAGAGGAAGCAAGTACCTCTAGCCGAGGTAGGAAGAGAAGTGGGAGCAGGAGCAACAAAGAAGGCTAGAAAGGGGGCTCTGGAGGCTAAACGGTGAAGAAGGCCCGAAATGAATAGTTTCAACCTCAACGTTGTTACGATACTTATACTGTCCTGTTGAATGCTCCAAACAAGATCTATGCAACCGAGAGGGACAACGAAGACTTCGGTAGACCTAAGCCCCTAAGGACCCTTATTGAAAAGAGGAACCATAACAAATTTTGTGCCTACCATAACGAGGTTAGGCACAACACGTCAAAATGTTGGGTGTTAAAAGACGCCATTGAAGACTTCATCAAAAGAGACTGCTTGAGAGATTATGTGGTGAGATCCCTGGGGCAACGAACCCTGTATACCTAATAGCCTACATCGTAATGTCACCAAACTCTGGAACACGAGGAAACGCCCTCCGTGAGGACCATCTTCACCATACATGGTGGACCTCACATTGCGAGCACCTTGAACTGATCAAGTGATCGCTATGTACGAGCGGCAGGACGTGTCTTTCTAGCGAGTCACGTAGAGTGTGAAAGGCTTGTCAAGAAGGCCAGGATAGCTTTGGATAACATCTCCTTCATAAAGGAGGATGCACAAGGGATTCACTATCCTCATAATGATGCAATCATCATCTAGGTGAAAATTGGTAATGCCGAGGTCAGAAGGATAATGGTGGACACTGGGAGTTCCATGAACGTAATGTACAAGGGGTGCTTCAACCAGATGGGTGTGAGCATGAATCAGCTAGATCCATCACTCGAGCCCTTTTATGGTTTTATAGGAGATAGGATAATCCCGATGGGATGAATTAAACTCCCACTTACTCTGGAAGACCTCGACAAGCAAGCGATCGTCATGACAAACTTTCTAATTATAGACTGTCCCTCAGCCTATAACATGGTGCTAGGGTGACCTGCCATGAATGATTTTGACATGGTAACATCAACTAGGATACTGACAATAAAGTTCCTAACCCTGAACAGAGTTGGATGCATATGGGGGGAGCAACAAGTAGCCCGACGTTACTATGAAGACATAGTCAAACTCGGGGTTCAAGGGAAGAAATTGAATGTGGTATCTAGGGGAGAGCCCTAGGCAATAAGCATAAAAAGGGTTAGCTACAATCTCGACCCTTGAGAGGTAGATGCTGAGTGAGCCACCAGACCAATTGAAGAACTAGAAGATGTGTGAGTAAGCGAGGCAGATGAGGAGAGATGCCTCAAGTTGGGCAAATGCTTGCCACCCGATGTGAACACAATTGAAGAATTTTCTTAAGGTGAATATGGACGTTTTGGCCTGGAACCATGAAGACATGGTGGGTATCGATCTAAGTATAATGTCACACAAACTAAATATCGACCCCCAGGACAAGCCAATTTGCCAGAAGAGAAGACCAATGACTGTCAAGTGCTATGCGGCGCTCAAAGAAGAGGTGGACAAGCTCTTAGTGAGCAATTTCATCTGAGAGGCATGATACCCCACTTGGGTGGCCAACCCCATCCTCGTAAAGAAAAAGAATGGGAAGTGGAGAATGCGTATTGACTTCATAGACTTTAATAAAGCATACCTCAAAGATAGTTTCCCTTTGCTGAGGATAGACCAGCTTGTAGATGCGACAACAGGGCATGAACTCCTTAGCTTTATGGATGCCTATTCGGGGTACAATCAAATTCCAATGGCCACATAGGATGAAGAGCATACCTCATTTATCACTGATCGTAGGTTATTCTGTTACAAGGACTGTTACAAGGTGATGCCCTTCAAGCTTAAAAATGTAGGGGCAACCTATCAACGATTAGTGAACATGATGTTTTGAGAACAGATTGGCAAGACCATGGAGATATATGTTGATGACATGCTGGTAAAATCTAAACAGCTCGTCAATCACGTCTGTAACCTAGATGAGATGTTTCAAACCCTAAAAAGGTACTGGATGAAGCTGAACCAGCACAAATGTGTGTTCGAAGTGACATCAGGTAAGTTCCTCGACTTCATAGTTAATAATAGATAGATCAAAGTGAACCCAAAAAAAATCAAGGCACTACTTGATATACATTCTCCCACCAGTTTGAAAGATGTCCAAAGCTTGAATGGTCAGATCGCTGCACTCAATAGATTTATTTCAAAAGCAATAGACAAGTGTGTTCCCTTTTTCAACATCCTCAAGAGGGTGAAGAGGTTCAAATGGACCCCAAAATGCGAGATCGCATTCCAGGAACTCAAAATGTACCTTGGGCAAGCACCTATCCTTTCAAGCCAAAAGAGGGTGAGAGATTGACCATATACTTAAGGGTATCCCAGCACACCTTGAGTGCAGCCTTAACACGAGAAGAAGGAGGAACCCAACTCCCCATCTATTATGTAAGCAAGAGGCTATTGGATGCCGAAACAAGATCCTCACCCATGGAAAAGCTCTACTACTTGGTCATCACCTCAAGGACCCATA
The DNA here is from genome assembly GCA_026873985.1 of Saraca asoca. Taxonomy (NCBI): domain Eukaryota; kingdom Viridiplantae; phylum Streptophyta; class Magnoliopsida; order Fabales; family Fabaceae; genus Saraca; species Saraca asoca. The sequence goes on from JANHAO010000320.1 coordinate 11,845, forward strand.
GCATCAAAGTCCTCACTCAATTCCCATTGAGGCGAATTCTGTAGAAGATGGACGCCTCGAGACAGTTGCTCAAATGGGCAATAGAGCTCGCCCAATTTGACATAGAATATAAGCCCAGAACAGCTATCAAGGGACAAGCACTGGCTAATTTTATTATTGAATTCACAGGGCCCATGCAAGAGGAGGAAGAGGTTCTTAAGGCCCCATGGTGGGAATTATTCATTGATAGGTCGTCCAGCGACCAAAAGGCCAGAGTAGGGATGCTTCTTATCAGTTCGAAAGGACAAAAGGTCTTCTATGCACTGGGGTTTGGCTTTCAGGCTATGAACAATAAAGCTGAGTACAAGGCCTTGTTGGTGGGTTTGCGACTGGCTAGAGAAGTGCATGTTAAGAGATTAAAGATTTTCAGCGACTCGTAATTTATTGTTTGCCAAGTAAAGGGTGATTACCAAGCTCGAGGGCAGAAGATGATGAGCTATCTCCAAAGCATCCAAAAGTTGTTAGACTCCTTCCAACAATTTGAAATCACTTAGATTCCACGAGCCCAAAACACACACGCTGATGCTTTAGCTCATTTGTCTACCACTGACGATCTTGATCTCATAGGAGTGGTCCCAGTAGAGCTCCTTCCATCCCTAAGTATTAAGAATCAAGACGTTGTGATGGCGATTGCCAAAGCATCCAACTCCTAGATGAATATGATCCTAGACTACCTACAGAATGAAAAGTTACCAAAAGATAAACTCGAGGCGCGCTGTCCACAAGCTCAAGCAAGCAGATATTGCATCTGCAGTGACGTGCTTTATAAGAAAGGGTTTACGACCCCACTTCTATGATGAATAGATGGCGAAGACTACAACATTGTCTTGGAGGAGATTCACATAGGACATTGCAGAAACCACACCAGGGTGCTGTCTTTAGCACAAAAGGCCCTTCGACAGGGATTTTACTGGCCAACCATGAAGTAAGACACTATAGACCTCATCAAGAGGTGTGATAAGTGTCAGAGGTTTGCAAATGTGCCACAAGCTCTACCAGCCTACTTGAAACAGATGACAAGTCCATGGCTATTTGTAATTTGGGGGATAAACTTGATTGGGCCACTTTCTAAGGCTTGGGGAAATTGCAAGTAGCAATAGTAGCCGTGGACTACTTCACCAAATGGGCAAAAGCAAAGGAACTCGCTGAGATCTCATCTTCCAAGGTTGAAAAATTCATGTGGAACAATATCATTTGCAAGTTCGGGGTCCCTTAACAAATCATGACTGATAACATGACTCGGTTTACTAGTAAGCAGTTCATCAAGTTCTGTGACAACCTCAAAATCGTTAAAAGTTTCATAGTCATAGACTACCCATAAGCCAATGGGCAAGTAGAAGCCATCAATAAGATCATCAAGAAGATCTTAAAGACTAGGTTAGAGGCTAAAAAAGGAGCTTGGGTGGATGAATTACAATCGATACTATGGGCCTATAGGACCACGCCTTGCAGCTCCACAGGGAAAACCCCCTTCTCGATGGTATATGGGTATGAGGCAATGATCCTTGTGAAACTTGAGGTCGCGGCATAGCAAAAAATCACTTTCAAGCCAGGAGATAATGATCAACTGCTCGCTACGAACTTAGACCTTGTGGAAGAAGCAAGAGAAAGAGCTAGCCTCAAGGTTGCAGCCCACCAGCAATGTATCGCGAGGTATTACAATCATAAAATGCGAGAACAAAAGTTCAAACTTGGTGATCTCGTCCTACGCCTTGTGGTTCCCAGAGCCTACAAACCGAATGAGGGGACTTTGGGACCGAATTGGGAAGATCTATACCTTATAAAAAGGGTCGTGAGTGATGGAGCCTACCATCTGGCAGACATGAATGGAATAGAATTCCCTTGCGCTTGGAATGTCATGCACCTTCGTCGTTACTATCAATAAATGTGTCAGTGTACAATAATTAATTTGTTGTAAATGTGTGTGTAATTCTTTGAATTCTTTGTGAAATAAGATAGGAAAAGAGAGTTCTATGCAAAGTTATGCATTATGCAATGCAACAATAGTTAACATATCATGCCAAATCCCTGTTTAAAAATAAGCAAACAAATTCATACATTCAAGCACAAAAGCAATAAAGAGAAATGTGTTCAGCTTCCATCGCAACCAAGTCATAGTCTATAGATTCCCCACAAAGTTTATCACAAGTCTTAGAAGCAAAGAAAAATAAAGTTACAAAAGCTCATATCCTAAAAGGCTAGGGCCTCAAGAGCTAAGCCTTGACCAGGCTGAGGGTCTGGAGCTGAAGCATCAGGAACTCCAATTACTGGAGCAGCATCAGTGACCTGAGAGCTACCTTCTTCTTGAATGACCACTTTGGTAAGAGGAATTTCAACCTCAACACCCTGTCCCTTCCTTGCAGATTTGCTTTTCCAATGATCTATGGCTTTGGTGGCTTGGGGACTGAAGAAGGAGAAGGCCAGCTTGGGGTGTTTCTCTTATAAAGTGAAGAAGAAAGAAGCACAGGCTTTGGTCCTCATCTCTCTAATTGTTTCCGCCACCAACAAGGACGTTTCTGCTTTAATCTTTGCTACTTCCTCCTTAGCGAGCTGAAGTTCTCTCTTCAGTACCCTCAACTCCTCAATAGAGGCCTCGGCCTACTGCTCTACAAATCTCGTCCTCTCTTCGACAATGTCGACCTCTCTGGTCACTAACCGTAGCTACGACTGGACTTCATCCATCTCTATTCTTGCCTTGTTTAGGTCATTGGTAGCAAGGCTAAAGTTTACCTTAGTAGTGTCACTATGCTCTACCTTGTGAGATAGAGTAGTCTCCAGCTCTTTGATCTTCTCCCTGAGCTCCAGAACCTAAACAATTTGAACCCCTGACTCGTCCACTAGAGCAAACTTCTCATTGTCCTAGTCTTTGATAACTTCTACAATCTTCATCAGTGTTAGTAGACTCTGCAAAAATAAGCAGCAAGGTTAGACTTGAAAACAGGCAAAGCAGCTAAGGCTAGAAATAATACTTACCACCAGATTGTGACAAGCCGCAAACCCTGCTAGCCTCCCAATGTTGAAATCCTCAGCTTCCAGCACACTGACCTTGCCACGATAGCCCAAGATCGTTCTCAGGTTCTCGATGAAGGTCTGAGCGTACCCTTTCATCTTGGAGCCAAGTTCGGTCAATGGCCTCGCAATCTCAACCTCAGATGTTGCACGTTTATGAAAGGTCACTTTCTTTTTCCCTTTCTTGACCTTTCATTTCTTTGGAGCAGGATCGAAAGGGCTGGCGATGTCAGTTGCTGCTATTTCTTTGGATCATGGCGTGGGAGCTAGTCTTGGAGAATGGACGACAATAGGAGTAGCTGGTTGCTCTACGATAACCGAAGTTGCCTCAACTTCAGGGGTCGGGGCTGTTCTATGATGATTGGAGCTAGATCGATCTCGTGAGCTGGAAGGGCCCTGTCCTCTCTATCCAAAGGGCGCGTCCTGAGAATCAACTCCATAATTTTGTCATAGTCATCAAAGTTGGTAGGCCTGACCTCCGTTAATTGGCGAATTCCCACCTCCCTTGTTACTATGGTATCTTTCGGTGGGGTAAGTTTATGATAACAAAAAATGTCTTTGTCAAATCAAAAATCATTCTGGAGGTCTTTGGATGTAACAAACTGCTCTAAGACCCCTAACTCCTTGGCTCCTAGTGTGGGCCATTTGCCAATCTTCTCTGTAAAATCAAGCAAAAGGTCAGAATCAAGAGCAAACATCAATTGTTAAACTCATTCATATCCAGCCTACCTACCCAAAATGAGAATGAAATCGAAATTCTTGAGGTAGTGCAGCGAGGGGCACAAGATGTAAAATCAACGCAACTTATAAAGCCCCGCATTGGATCTCCCCTTTGCACCCCCTTGTGGTAGGATGCTCTTATGTGGCATCTGCCTAGCCGAGAGGCAGTAGAGCCCATCCTCTGAGTTTGTGCACCTCAGATCATATAAATAGCACAGGGTTTTGGGTGACGACGGAGGAAGGCCATTGCCCATGTGGATAAGGGCTAACAAAATAAGTGAAGGATATGAGTTTGGTGTAAGTTGGAATGGAATAAGCTTTATCTTATTCAAAAAGTCAACAATAAAAGGTTGCATGGCAAATCTTAATCCTGCGGTTAGATGCAGGATACCGATAGCTACAAAGCCCCAAGAAGGATGAGGGGCATAGTCATCTAGAGTAGGGACCATAACACTGCACCCCTTGGGGATTCGATATGATTGAAACATGATTTGGACATCACAAAGGCGCACAGTGGAAGAATGTAACTTAAATGCATAACGATCAAAGTGTTGGACCACAGCGGTCCCTCAACCGTTGGTGTGTCCTAGACGAGCACCTAGGTCTGTAGCGATCTCCCTTCCACTTAAGGTTACTTGGTCAGCACATTGAATGATTATCACACTTTGAGATGAGTCTGATTTGTCATCCTTGTTCCTAATTACATGGCGATGGCGTGCATGACCTACTCCAATCTATATGAAGAAAAGAGGTTGGTCAGGTCGCTGAGAGCAAATAGTATCGAAGACTAAAACAACCCCCTATTTCGCAAGCCATGCACACTCTATGTCACTGCACTGACAACCCAAACTCCGATGAACAAAAGAAACACTCCAGTCGAATAATAGAATCTTAAAAGACTAAAACCAATGTCTAGAATCCTAAAGTCTACTGGCAGCCCAACCCTTCTAATCAAAATAAAACTAGGCACCTAAATCATCTCAACCTATCAACTTAAACATCTCAATCTATCAGTCATAATGAAGTCCCTTATTTCCAATGAAGGAAGAAAATGCAAAAAATGCAGAGCTAAAGGGAACATTCCATGGTTTATGGAGATGAAAGGTTCAAAAAGCTCAAGTAATAGCTAAAAGAATGGACAAAAAGCGATAGAGACTGGTAGCGAGGAAGTTGTCACAGTAAACTAAAGAAGCAGATAAGTAGAAAACACCGAGAGTTTGAAAGCTTTCAAATAGTAAATTGAGAGGGAGAAGGAAGGGACTCTCAGTCTATAAAGGGAACGCAATCCCATTGTTGGATCAAAAGGGCTGTCAGTTACCCATGATCCAATAGTTCATGGGAGACAGTGGCCAAGTGTGAGACAAACAGGAGTGCCAAACGGCTCTTGGGATCACATGTCGCGTAGCACCAGACTAGATGATAACTCAAGACCTCTTGTTCAAGTAGTGCTAGCCATGCACTAAATGCTAGCATGAGCTACGTCCAAGTAGTGCTCCACGCACAAAATGCTTGCGTAGGTAAATTCAAGACCTCGGGTCCAAGTAGTGCTCCATGTACTAAATGCTTGCACGGGGCAAACTTAAGATCTTGCATCTAAGCAGTGCTAGCCATGCACTAAATGCTTGCATGAGCCACATCCAAGCAGTGCTCCATGCACAAAATGCTCTCGCGGGCAAATTTGAGACCTTGCATCCAAGTAGTGTTAGCCATACACAAAATTCTTACACGAGTTGGCATGACCAGTTAGCCATATGGCACATATCCTTTTAATTAAAAATTATTAATTAAAGCTAATTGGCTCAAATTTTATTCTTACAATAGGGTTTAATTGTCCCATTAAACGTTTTACACAACGATTGTTGAATTATGACTTTACAAGGATAAATCACGTTGCCAACGACAACTAATTAAACTGTCCATGCAACGGACTTGGAAAGAAAAAAGAGTACAAACATTTTACTCAAAGCTTCATTGAAAGACCTCCCTCAACGAGGCAAATTTACATCAGAAGAACTGATACGCAAAGATAAAGCAAAGGCTTAAAGTCTACACTCCCATCGGGGAAAGGAGAGCTAGTTTCCAGGAGGCAAACTCCTATCAGATGAAACGTGAACGGACATGGCTGCTCCTACTTATGGCCTTCCTTAACCGATAGTTCCTTTCCTAACTCCCTAAACCCTGAGCAACTCAAAAAGGAGTCAAGACGTTGGCTAGCAAAGTTAAACTTCATAGAATGACTGTGAAAAATTAATCCAAGATCTGTACAAGACTTCCTAAAAGCCAAAGAGAGAAGCTGAACAGGGAAGCCACATGCAACAGACTATCCATGTCTCTAAAACCTCTGCAAAAAACTATCCATATATCTAAAACCTCTACAATAGACTATCCACATCCTAAAGATCTTCTCCAGAAGCCAAATCATTAAGAGGACGAAGGGCTTAACTAAGGCATCCATCATTCAACCTCACAAGGAAACAAGAAGAGCTTCACAAGCCTTTATAAAGCCATTTGAGTTCATCCAATAACCCAAGGAACATTTGGCTGTACCAAATCGAACGGCCTAGAAATAATGAGACCGCCACATCAATGGCTAAAATAATGTATAGGGAGGAGTATGGCCTAAGGCATGGGAAATGAAAGTCTGAAAGATAAAAAAGATAACATGGAAGTCTAAGCATGAAGACTTAGCCATCCTACAAATTGTAGACAAAGACTTTGACTACTAGCTGCAACTCCTAGCTCGTAAAACGAGCTAAGAGTTGGGGGGCTTATGTTATAGACATTTTCTGGAAGCATATTTTAGGCCAACCAAGGTCTAATAAGAGGCACAGCTAGCCAGATGGAGGCTTGAATTAGAGCTCGAGGTCGTTAAGTGAGGACCCCAAATCACCGGGCACGAGTCGAAGACATCTCGTAATGTCACAAGCAGAGAGCTCGACTCACTGAGAAGGCTTTCAACCCCTCGACGAAAAGCCTGCTACCCTCAAAGAGAATGACCAAGCAAAGATGGTGAAGTCAGCCAGAGCCACCAGCTCACCCATAAGAAACGGATCCATGTACGGAACCTAATCAGCAATCCAAGACACATGTCTCCAACTGACAGTTCAGCCCCTAAACCTACACATCAGCTCCCCAGAAGTCTGACAATGATTTGTCCAGCATTAATTATCTGATGCTAAGCATTAAATGCCTGGAGCAGTGGAGATAATCATTTTGTTATTTATAAATTACACTTGTAACTCTCCCCCTTTCTATAAATAGGAAGAGGAGGTCACCGTAAAGGAAGAGGAAGTTTACTCATGCAGAAACTCTACCAAAACACATAGAGAGCACTGTACATTGAGAGAAAACATTGTCATTGTATCCAAACTCTATAAAACCATCTTCTTAGTGGATAATCAAAGAGAAACGTGGACATAGGGGCCAACTTGGCTTTAGCCGAACCATGATCAACTCCTGGTATTGTTGTTTCTTCTTCTCTTCTATCATCTTCCTTTTCTTTTTTCTGTTATACTCTGCTTACAATTAGGGGTAATGTTGAACTCAAACCAGTTGACTGGATTTTTGTGTCAACAAGTTCCAATATTTGGTATCAGAGTTAGGTTGTGAAATGGCGTCAAATTCAATCCAACTGTAACTTCCTAAATTGAATGGCAAGAACTATGACAACTGAAGTATCCACTTGAGAGTATTTTTCAAATCCCAAGATTGTGGAATTTGGTGGAGACTAGCTATACTAAAGTACAAGAACAAAAGGAGATTTACGCACTAAAGAAATATAAGAAAGATGCACTGGTGGAGACTCGAAAGAAAGATTAAAAAGTATTATATGCAATTTTTCAAGCCATTGAAGAACTAATATTTGGAAAAATATCATGTGCAAATACAATAAAGAAGGCATGGGCTATTTTGTAAAGATCCTACAAAGGTAATGATCGTGGCAGACAAGTGTGGCTATAAATAGTACGAGGTGATTTTGAATCATTACCCATAAACATCTCAAAATCAAGTTCAACCTACTTTGATCTAGTTCAGTTTGGAGTCAACCAATTGAGAGTTAATAGTGAAGAAATTCTAGACATCAAAGTTGTAGAAAAGATCCTGTGATCTTTGACTACAAAGTTTGATTACATTGTTACAACAAGCGAAAAATCACAAGATACATCAATCATATTAATGAAAAGGTTGATAGGTTCATTATCTTCACACGAAAGCCATAAGCTCAAGTCTCGAGCAAGCTTTACGAAGCATGGTGAATCACCAAAATCACAAAAGCCACCAAGGCGGTTGAGGTCACGATGGATGAGGACAATGATGTGGAAGAGGTGAATATTCTAATTCTGGCAACAAAGAAAAATCAAGTGATAGCAATTTTCAAAAACATTGAGGAGGTCACAGTGGAACAGGTAACAAATCTAATGTTCAATGTTTTAGATACAAAAAATATGGACATTATCAAAATGAGTACTATACCAAGATACTGAATGAGTTTGTGGAGCATGTAAATACCATAGATGTGGAAGAGAACTTGGTGTTCATATGCAAATCAAATGAGCTAGATATGAAGTATATAGATACATGGTATCTTGATATTGGGTGCAATAATAATATATGTGGAAGGAAGGAGCTTTTCCCCATATCTGAATAAATTTGTATGTGGAACAGTAAATTTCAAAAATAAATTCAAAATTTTCATTATAAGCAAAGGTGACATTAGCATTAAATCCAAAGACAGTACAAATGTTACTATTGCTTATATTTATTTTGTGCCAGGTCTTTATTGGAATTTACTGAGTATTGGCTAACTTTCTGAAAATGACACAAAATTGATATCCAAAATGGAGTTTGCACAATCAAGGGCAAAAATGGCAAAATGATTACAACAATGCAGATGACAAAAAATCACATGTTTTCTCTCACCTTGCAAATAGGAACATTGATGAATTTTTTTAATGATTTTGAAAGATGAAGAATGGTTGTGGCATATTTGGTGTGGTCATCTAAACTTTAGTGAGCTGAAACTATTGGCTCAGAAAAATATGGTAATAGGCATACCGGTAATTAAAGCTATTGATTGACAGTGTGTAATGTATATTCTTGGAAAAATAGCACAAAGACTCCTTTCTAGTTGGAAAAGCTAAAAGGGCCAAGCAACCTTTGGAGTTAGTGCACACAGACATCTATGGCCCAATTGAGGTAGAATCACTTGGACATAAAAGGTATATTTTAATCTTTGTGGATGGTCTTACCATAAACACTTGGGTATATTTTTTTAAAGAAAAATTAAAGGCCTTTGAGAAATTTAAAGAATTTAAGACTTTTGTAAAAAGTAAAGTGGTTGTCATATAAAACCTTGAAATCTGATAGAGGAAGAAAGTTCATTTCAAATGAATTTTCAAATTTCTACAAAAGCCAAGGGATCCAACATTAGTTGATAGCTAGTTATACATCTTAGCATAATGATATAGCTGAAAGAAAAAATAGAACAATTTTTGAAATGGCTAGGAGTTTATTGAAAGCTAAACCTCTATCAAAGCCTTTTTGGGCAGAAGCTATTGCCTATGCTATATTTTTATTAAATAGGTATCCCACAGAAAGTGTTCTTGGAAGAACCCCAGAAGAAGCTTGGAGCAGTAATAAGCCAGAAGTCTCTTTCTTGCACGTATTTGGTTGTCTTGTATATCCATATATTTCATATGAGTGAAGAAAAAAATTGGATGACAAAAGCCAAAAGTGTATTTTCATTAACAATAGTGAAGTGACCAAGGGTTACAAATTATACAATCCTGTAACAAAAGAAATGACTATGAGCGAAGATGTCCAGTTCATTGAATATGAAGCATGGGCATGGAATCAAAGAGATGATCAACAACAAGGTGTTATCATAGAAGATAAACTAAAGTCAATGGAAACAAAAAGATATTCACCTAACAGTTTATTCCCTAGAAACTTTTCTCTACCAACAGTAGTTTCAGAGGCATCAAAGTGTCATCAACGAACACGAGTGATGCCAGTTCATTTGCAAAACTATGTGGTTACAGATGATAATGATCATGAAGATATATCCATTGATGAAACTATTATGAACTTTTGCTTATTTGCAGATTGTCACCCAATTTCCTATGAGGATGCAATAACCGATGAACGATAAATTCAAGCAATACATAGTAAGATTCATTTGATAGAGAAAAATGACACATGGGAGTTCATTACTTTACTACCTAGGAAGAAGCCTATTGGAGTCAAATGGGTGTAAAAGACAAAATATAAGCCTAACAGTCAAGTGGATCACTTGAAGGCAAAACTGGTAGTAAAACGCTACAGTTGAAGCCAGGAATTGACTACTTTGAAGTATTTGCACCAATTGCCAGAATGGATACTATTTGGATGATTGTGGCACTTACAACTCAAAATCGATGGAAAATTCATTAGATGGATATGAAATTAGCATTTTTGAATGGCTTCCATGATGATGAGGTCTATGTTGAGCAACCACTTGGTTACAAGAAGAAAGGACATAAGAAACAAGTTTATAAATTGAAGAAGGCATTGTATAGGTTAAAACAAGACCTCGTGCTTGGTACAGCTAGATTGATGCATACTTGTTGCAGTAAGATTTCCAAAAATGTGCTTATCAACATACCCTATATATCAAGTCAAAAGCTAATTGTGATTTCATTATTGTTTGTAGTTATGTTGATGACTTGATATGTATAGGAAATTGTAAAGAGGTGTTTGATGAATTCAGGGAGGCAATGACTAGCCAGTTTGAGAAAACATGGGATTGATGTCCTGTTTTTTGGGCATTTAAGTGTAGTAGACTGATGATGGCATTTTTATTTCCTAACAGAAATATGCCAATAATATTTTGAAGTGTATAAAAATGGAATCACTCAAGACTGTTCAAACACCAGTTGCAAAACGGTTAGAGTTGAAGAAAGAAGAAAGCAAAGAACTAATAAATCTCACATATTTCAAAAGCCAAGTTGGTAGTATGAAATATTTGACTTGCACTAGGCCAAATATCACCTATGGTGTAGGGATTACTAGTCGATTTATGGAAGAACCTCGCCAATAACATTTGCAAGTAGCAAAACAAATTTTACGGTATATGAGTGGTACCCATGATAATGAGATATTTTTTCTCCTACTCTAACAATTTCTGTTTAATAGGATATACAAATAATGATTGAGCAAATGATGTGGAAACTCCAAAAAGCACTTCTAAGTATACTTTTTTACTTGGACAAGGATTTTTTTCATGATCCTCAAAGAAACAATAGGTTGTTGTGCTTTCCATAGCGGAAGCAAAGTATATGGCTACAACTTCAACTGCATGTCAAGCAGTTTGGCTTTGTATGATGCTTAGTGAATTAATACATAAACAGACAGGTCCTACAAAAATTATGTGTGATAATAAGTCAACTATTGCATTAGCTAAAAATTCAATTTTTCATGGGAAAAGCAAGCATATTGGCATCAAGTATCATTATATTCGTGAGTTAGTAAAAAATGGTAAAATTTAACTAGAATTTTGTAAGTCTGTAGATTAAATTGTAAACATTCTGACAAAACCACTGAAGGTGAATGCATTCGAGAAACTGAAGATAATACTTTATGTTATTTCAAAATCAAATTTAAAGGAGGCTGTTGAAAATAATCTAAATTAGATTTTTTTTAAAAAAAAGTAATAAAGGTCAAAGCCTTAAATTGTGGAAACCAAAACCATAATTAAAATAAGACAAGGTTGGAGTTTAAGATAAGTCTTTAAGTCTTTATTTTTGGAATACAATAGATAAAACTTAATTAAGATAATGCTGATTTGTTAGGATGAAGGTGAAAATTTTATTCTTATCTTGTTAGTTCAGTTTTATCTATAAATATAGCTTATTTTAGCTTTTGTAATATGTTAGTTGTGGCTTTCGGTTCTACCAAATCCAGCCAACCTAAGGGATTCTTGTAGCTCAAATTGCAATCCGGTTGTATGAATGTTAGCAAATATAGCAAACAATAGAGAACAAAGAGCAAGTTGAGCACAATAGGGTTTTTAATGTGATTCAGTCAAAATCGGGCAGTACCTGTCCCTATGTCCACGATATCGTTATATTGCTTATGGAGAAATTTTAGCAATGTTTTGGTACAGTGTTTCTGCTTCAGCTCTTGGATCATTCTTTACAGAGAGTTCCTTCCTCTTATTTATAGAAGGGAGGAAGTTACAAGTATAATTACATAGTTTGTATTTCTGTTACATCAAATAATAAATATAAATGACAAGTGCAGCTCCTGCAAATTGGCTTCTACAGACTACTGGCTATCTTTGGTAGAATGCTTTCTACTGGTAGGCCCGTAGTACTGCTTCTTGCAAGCCAATCCCACGCACTAAATCTGATAGGGTCATTGCTTCAGGACTTTTCTCAACGAGCTCTTTTCCGAATGAGGTGCAATGTTTGCGAGATGGGACTCTCAATTACTATTGGCCTTCGGTCAGACAGGATGATCTTCGTAAGCTCGCCTTTGGTAATGCTAGCTCACGTATAGCAAGCTATTGGCTATACGAGCCAGGTCTTGTCCCTTAGCAAGTTAGGACTTCTATCTTGTTTTATGTCCACATAGACAGAGATCTGGTGTGCTTGGCTCTTTTTTCATTTGGACTTGAATTGTGGTCAGGCCTTTATCAGCCCATTTTGCAAAATCGGAGATGCAACCAAAAGATAATGAAGAGAAATAAATAAATAAACTTGTGAATAGAATGTAGTGTTTCTTTGTGTATTGAGTTGAAGTTGTAATAAAAAATTTTCTCTCTTTTCATATTCTTCTCCAGAAATATTCTTCTATTATTATATTCTTTTGAGTTTTAATTCCAACACATATTTGGCTTGGGAAGTAGAAACATGAGTTCCATCTTGGTCGGCATGGGGTTACCAACGTCCATATCTTTTGAATAATATTATATGAATCAAAATTTGTCACATGAAAAATATACAGACCATTAAAAAAAATCTATAAATGTCTTATTTTTCATCACAAACACATCAAGATAATTTAATAGAGTAAACCAGTAAGATCCTAGAGTATACCAATGAATAACGTAAACTTATAAGAGTATAAAGTAGATTACCAAACAAAATTGTTGTAAATTCTAGAATATACTATTGAATAACACAAGCTTATAAGACTATAAAATAGAGTACTAAACAGAATGGACCAACAAAATTATTGTGAATTAAAATAGATATTAAAATTATTAATTTATAAGATAATAAATTATGAAAAGGAGTCGGATTAAAAAAATGAATAATATTGTGACACAAATTTTCTTATAGTAATTTTACACGTAATGAAAAGTTGTCCTTTAGTCTCATTCCACAACCAAAAAGAAAAGTTGTGTATATGAGATGAGAATTAACAAGAATCAATGAACATGGACTTGGTTCTTCATGAGGTTAAAATTCATTTCATGGCATTTGAAATAAAAATTTTAAAGAAATCAACTTCTCACATGCTTCAAACAGTGTTCATACTATGGGAGTTACTCATACACAACTGGCCCAAGTTCTCTGGCTTATATGCCACTTCGTACAAAGTTCAATAAACAAAATCTGCTATCAGTCCTATCTTACTGCTTTTTACTTTTCTTTCCTTAAACTAACCCTACAAAGAATTGTATCCTAAGTTCCCATCGCAAGACAGAAAGAAACTAATAATCAAAATTGAGAACAAAAGAAAAATGTTCTTTGGTGTCTTGCAATCTACCCTGGCATCTACTTTCAACTGTCACAATTAACCTAAGATACTTTACAATAAGAAATTAATTTTAAAGCCACCAAAAAATATTATAGAGGAAAAATGAGGTTTGGAGGGAATTTAATCCTGTTGTCCAATCAGAACAGAGAACTTTGTAGAAGCTAGGGAGTATCAGAGGAAATAAGTTCTTGAACCACGGCCTTAATCCTGTAAAAACTGGAAGGCTGGATTTTCAAGAAGTTGTTGTGGAGGTTCTACATCTGAAGATGACTTGCCTCGAAGGGAACTACAAATGTCATCAACCGAGAAAGGAATACTGCATTTGGAAAACAATTGAAAGGTCAAAAGTTCAGTTTTCATTTTTTTTGTTTAAAAAAAAAAAATTCCCATCTCTCTCTTTCTAAGTCTGTGTTTGGGGTGCCATTTGAGCCGGGCTATTCTTTCGGCTAAACTCGATAATTGCTTAACTCGACTCAATTTGTAATTATTTGTTTTCATCAAAATCGAGCAAAAAAAGTTTGTTTAACTAAATGAGTCAAAACAGTTTTTTCTTGTTCGACTTGTTTAGTTTACGGCTGCTCGATTAAGCTGAACTTTGAGCTTCATAACATTTGATCAAGTCAAGCTTGAGCCAAAATATTAGCATTAATTCAAGCTTGACCCGAGCTGGAACACCTTCTTATTTTAATCGAGCTATGCTCGGCAATGTTAAAACTAGACCCCGACTCGGCTTGATTCCACCCCAAGATGTGTGTGCATGTGGGTGCAAGGTTGACCTGGCATTGTCCTCCAACAAGAAGGAGTTGTTATCATCATTGTTTGAATCATCTGCCATCAAAAGCCTGATGCTAGAAGTGACCTGCACAAGGATATGACAGTAATAGCAAGAATCAATATTTTAGATAACAATAATACTGAGGAAAGTGAGTATATTTCCATCACTTTTTATAACTTACCTCTTGTGATACACTTGGAGTACTGTACTTGTCATCCCAGTACAGCGTACATATTCTATAAAGCTGTTGAACACCAAGGATCTGTGAACCAGAAGATATTGAAGTGAGGGAAAGACACATCTCCAAGTTTCCAGCATTATATTTACACTGCACATCATAAAAGCAGACTTACAGGGCATATGTCATCTGTAAGATCTTTGTAGGTTACTTTAGACTTTTGTGTTATTACCTGGAGAAAAGATTGGACCATAATTAAAAGTGAGAAGAAGCAATATCAAATATATTAAATATTGGCAGCAATTATGGCTTAAACGTATCCATTATCATTGTCACACCTCAGGTTCAATTGGCTAAAGACACAGCCTCAACCATGTTGCTTTAAAGACTAATCAGAATTGTATTAGTAGTCGATCATTAGTGCTGTTCTAATACCATTTGTCTCATCCTAAGTCTAATGGGCTCAAGACAATTGCTAGATCTAAAAGACTAGTTGAAATTGTCTTAATATCCAATCCTAGGTGTTTATATATCATAATCAAATTCCAAATCTAATCGATGTTGGGCCTTACAATCATATTCTAGAGAATGAAAGAGAAGCTAAAAACTAGTAAACTGAAACTCAAATTACAGACCAAGAGGATGCTCATTGCTCAGCATCTATAAAAGCGAATAACTTGGAAGAAGAACTAGAGAACATACCAAAAATTCAACTGCTTGCCTCACATGTTTGAGTTCATCCCAACATGAGGCAGCACACTACAACAAAATGTAACTATTAGCCAATTAAGAAATTCACAGAGCTAATATATTAAAATATGTAAAATACGCAGACAAGAAGTATAAAGGAAAATTTTCAAACTTCAACATGCATCCAGTAATTAATGAGTCATGATCATGGTAAAAAAGCACCTCATCCATTGCTTTGTCACACCATATTTCTAGTTCAGCCAACCCAGATTTTACAAATTCCCCATTGCTGAATGTGCAGCATTCTCGACGTAGAAGGAGGCTGGATAAGAGTGCATTCACATGTCAGCCCAAATGCATATCCATAATAGCAAAATTGACTGAGAGAGAGAGAGAGAGAGAGAGAGAACAGCTTACCTATTGAAAAGTTGCATATTTATATACTGGAAAACTTGCATATATATCTTCTCTACCAGAACAGGAGGCACCTGAAACAAGGCTAGACGTCAGTTTGCTCCACCACAGTGGCAGAGACAAGAAAGGAAAGGAGAATAAAGATACCAATCCTATGTAGAGTCATACTGCCACATACATAATTTTCTTTCAGTGTAATGAGAAAGCTATTAAGGCAGTCGATGATGTTGCGCCAAGAACTAGCTCTTGGGCTACTGCTATTAGATGTCCCAGGTGACTTTAGGATGCTTCCCCCTGAAGTTCTAGGAGCCTGAAATTGCATCATAACATAGGAAGAGTAAGTGACTTCCTTCGTGACATAAAGTAAAAAAAAAACTAAATGCAAATACACATGCACAAAATGTAATTTAAGAAAACACAGCAACTACAACTAATATATGAGAACGACACACACACACACATACACCCAAAAGCAAGGAAAATGAAAGAAAACATGAAAAGAGGAATGGAACTTGAATATAGATTTTTTTATGAATCATTTTCCCCTGCTCTTTTGCTTACAAACTTCTAAGAACAGAAGTTGAAATACAAGTCTTTACAAGAGTGATGTAATACTAACAAGAATCACAAAGTAGATGAGCTAATAGATTAGAAGAAAGAATAACATCAAGTTTATGTATGAGAAAGAGAGAGAGAAATAATAGTCAGAATCAGAAGTTACTCATGAAATTTTAGACGTTAGAAGAAAGTTAACTCATTTGTATAAATCACTGGAAAGACTACAGCCATAAGGTGGATAGAACCATTTTGATACTAGATTAAGAAAATAGGATAGAGATTAGGAAAAGGTTTGGGAGACGTTGGGGTTGAACTCCAATTTTTTAATTACTACAAAGAGTACACAAATGAGACTAACCTTAACAGTCTGTTTTTTCTGTTGGAAAACATCTTCCATAGGAATATCTCTCCTTTACTAGTATTTATAATTATCAAAAATTAAGATAAAAAAGATGTTCTATTTCTTCCACTATCATGATATCATGCATTATTTCGTTAATCACACAATATGTAGTTTAAAGTCATCAAGCACCAATGTAAGTTTTAAACTTGAACAAAATACGAAGAATACCAGTAATGCAAAGAAAGACTATTAGCGCTCCATCCATGATACATCTTATTGCATATATTCTTGTGCATTCATATTAATACACAGGTCTGTATGCATAATAACATGAGTGACCATTGCATTTCATGACAACAAAACAGTCTACATACTTGAATACAAGAAGAAAGCAGAGGTGACAAGTCCTTCTTCAAATTGTCTCTAACAATTCCGTAGATCTTGTCCACGTATGCTGTAAGCTGCTGCTTGAAAAGCAAAGCTGGGTACTTGGCGTCAACTTGGGGCACTACATTAAGTGCATTGCCAGAAAGATTCAGCGAAGATGAACGGAAACTCTGAGAAAAAACAATTGATCACATGTTCAGTTGAATGCTTTTATCTATAACCATCTACTTACAATATTAGGCAGGAAAGAGTGCAACATTATTTTTCAATAGTAAACATTTCTAGCAATATATAAATTTAAATCATAATACTTGGGAAATTCTCCCAAAGAAAGATGTTGGGTTGGGAGGTTTCCGTGCTCCACTTTTTAAACTTCTCTGAAGAAGGAACATCAATGTGGATGTATTGGACAACCAATAAGCCATGCGATTATTATTTTCTTGATCCTGCAAGAACATAAATTGTGATAGCATGTTAGACAACTAAATGTTAGGTTTTGACCCAAATTCCAATTGTAATCATTTAGTAATTATTTCCTATTATAAGTTTTCTTCCTAATCAAATTAGGTTTCTTGTTAGATAAGGATTGCAATTACTTATCACTCAAGTCTTTTAGCATATAAATACTTGTATTATGTAATGGGTGTGAGAGACTTTGTATCTGCAACCTATGGGGATTAACTGAGATCCCACAATTTGTTTTTACTATTATTTGTATTGAGACTAAAGAGTATATACAATGTTAGTGCAAAAATGTAAAGCTGGTTAAAGGAAGACTGTGAGGTATTTTGAGTGTATTTATGATGTAGGTTTGAGAGTGATTAAACACTTTGTATCTTGTCCTTAGTGGATTTTGTTTAACATTTTTGCCCATACATTAGGTTGAAAGTTAAATCATATTAAATATTTGTATCTTGTTATTTTATTATTTCTTTGATCTTGAACTTTGTCAACGCATTTCCACTCTTGGCCTTCCCAACACTAAAGCTCGGAAAGCAAGGTGGTAACTAATAATTCAGTACATGTAACAAATAATTCAATTTTTGTAACAAATATATGTTTTATCTCAATCATTTATATCACTATCACCATTATTGCTATGTTACCTTCTGGAGTCTCTAGATTGTTATATGAAGCTTACACAACCACTCAGCTTCTTATCCTTTTTCTCATCTCTAAATTCAACAAAGGTTGTCCTCTCTGCCCCCAACAACTTACTAAATGATTGGTTTTAGTAATTCTCTACCCCAAATGTTCAAAAGCCAGAAACAAGTTTGAGCAAACAGCAAACTACCTTTATAGCAGAACCGATCATCTGAATAAGACGGTCAAATATACTAGTCTTTTCTGCTTCAAAAGATTTCCAGTGGAACAAACACTTATAAATAGTATAAGCTGCAACTGGTTTTCCTTCACCAAACCCAAGGTCATCTTCAGCCACACATTTGAGAAGAGCATCTACACTCTCCTACACCAGTGAACAACAAATAAGAACTGATCTAAGTAAATTGACCTAAAAAGATAAATTAAACTTCTGATTAGTTTGATGATAAGCAAAAATTGTTATTATTCAAAAGCATACTTGATGCCTTTCAATTAGAGATCTTCTCATTTTACCATCATCTGTACCAAACCCTTTTGCTGATGAAGAACCTTGTGGTTCCTGTACAAAATTTGGCGACAATCATGATAAAGCGATCATTCTCTCTTCTGAATGAGTAGGTTGACAACCATAAAATATAAAGGAAATACAAACATCTGCACTTACATGATGGCCATTTTCCGAAGGCCACAATAGCAAGGAGAGATGACAATGTCAATATAATCTCAAGAAAAGAACATCATACACAGAACCATTTCTTGTGTCTGTACCTGAGATTTATTAAATGAGAAACGTCCTGACATTCTTTTAGAAGATGAATTCAATAGAGTTTGCTGCCGTAAGATCTTATCCTCAGATTCTATATCAGATAGTTTTTCTTCAAGCCTGACATTTGATATATACAGTATATCAAATCAAGACACCTCTGATGCAGTTCATATATAGGATTGGATTTGAGAAAATGAAGGAATAGAATAATTTTGCATGAATTAATAATCAAATTTATTTTGGAAGATACAGTTTTCTGTTTCAGAATCTTATTTGAAAGTGGCTTTGCAAAATTCACCTTCAGTTGGAGAGTGTTAAGCAAAATTACTTTTGAATCTGTTTTGTTCAAAATCAAACCAAACAACCTGAAGAAGTATCAAAATCTGTACATTTTTTCTTGGGTGAAGGGGCAAGTGATTTTGGGCCCCAGAATCAATCATAAAGACACACATAGTCTCACAAAATATAAGTCACTGTCAATACCTCTGCATGGTCATCTTGAGCTCAATAATCTTTGATTCTGCCTCCACAGCTTGCTTCAACCGCTCTTCACTAAGCTTGTTACTTTCTTCATATTTTTTTTCTGTTTCGTCAATCTTCTTTTCCAAGGAGTTGACCAATGCCTGAAAAGCGTTATAGGAAAAGATCACTTGGCATTAGAAAAACATGACACAAGAGAAGCATATATCAAAATCCTCATACATATATACCTTAAGATGTTCATTTTCTTCGGTAAGCTTATCGATCAATTCAGTGTCAACAACAGGAACAGGAACCTCCTGCATAATTGGGGCTTGTTCAGCTGCCTTTTTTGCAGCCTCGCGTTCCTGCATGAGCAGTGCCTTTGTTTCTTGAAATTGAAGCTGAATCTCTTGCAAAGCATTTTGTAACTTGGTATTTTCTTGGGTCTTGGCTTCCTCCATATCTGCCTGCTTTGACAGATAAATCATTTAAAAAGAGCTAAAATAGCTAGAAAGGAAATTTAGAATATTCAGTGGCAGCTTCTGCTGCTGCCTCTTATTGGATAGGGTGGTGCATTTCACTTCTCAATGGTCTACAACATACATCTAATGGTTTTTTCATAAGGTGTTTTTTTGCTAGTCATGCGGAGAGATTGGACAGCTCTTTTAAGTTGATGTGCTTTTGTTTCTTCCTTGTCTGGTCTATTTGTTTTTCATGTTTTCCTAGGAGGATTTCTAATCCACTGGTTTTGCAATTCTTTTCTGTCTTCTTAACGGTTAAAGCCAACCACATTTCTCTGAGCACATTAATTTGTGGGACATTTTTTAAAATAGGCATGATACTTACAACTAAGAAGGGACAAGTTCAACAAATTCAGACACTGACAGGACTATACAGAACATAAAAGTGACTTACCTCCACATAAGGTAACCACAAAAACTTTTTCAATTTATAACAATTAAAGATAAGATACAGACAGCATAAAAGTAATCCTTCTAACGAACAGTACCAAAATGACTTAATCATTAACTTTTACTTGTTGATCAATAGTGAGTAGACAAATTACCCTCATCCTTTTCTCCAATTGTAAGCGCCAAGTCAGTTCTTCAACCTCCTTTTCTAGTTTATTTTTGGCATCTTGGAGAGCACCAGTTTCTTTTGCAGCCTGCAGAGAATCAATATAAAATGGTAAAAAATGTGAACATTTAAACTTTATGCTGAGCTGCAAAATAATTGTAGTATAGCTGCTTCAGAGGATTAAACTCCCACTAAGAGAAGATGGAATTTCTAATTTCACAATTTGACGAGGGGAAAGAAACAAGTATCAACTAGTTTGTGTTATGATATTGATGCTTAAGGAAACTAGAGTTCACAAAACGTATACCAATAGTTATGTTAGATGGAAATTTTCCCTTGCACAAAAAGAAAACAGTCAAGAATGGCAGTCCCCACCACAAACAACAAAGAAAATAAATGTCCACAATTTTTATAAATAGATAAGTACATCATTAAAAATTGGTAACTTCTGCAATAGAAAAAGGCCATAGGATTACTCTTTTTAAAAGAATTTATAAGGTAAAAAAGGAAATTACCATTTTAAGCTTCCGAAGTTCTCTACGTGCAATTTTGACCCTCCAGGCACATTGTGTGACAACTGCCGCTTTCTTCAGCCTCAAGAAATGAATTCGCACTAAATAACCTTTGCTGTGAGTCTGAGATAAAAATCAACTTACATTTGAGCATTATGAGGAAATAACAATCAACCAAATAACAACCAATAAAAATCTAGAAAGATCAACAGTTGCCAATAGCTTCAATTCTTGACCTTTCAACCTTGTTTTGCATTTTATCAGAATGGTAGCATAGTCCATCAAAGAGAGGGAGATTATAGAAGACTCAATTGAAGTTGGCACACCTAATTAACGAGTGAACCTCAAAAATCGAGGTATATTAACATAAAAACTTTGACTCTACTTGTTAGAAGATAGAGATAGATAATATGACTGATGAGTCAAATAGGTTATTTAAATAAATTATAATACTAGAGATAAGTCAGTAACTTTACCTCTTGTATAGCCTTTATATAAACTCTACCTGTTGTATAGCCTCTATAATATTAGAGATAAATCATAAGTTTAGATAAGTTAATAACTCTACCTCTTGTATAGCCTCTATACATAGAAGAGCAAGATTAAGTACTTATGTAATTCAACAACTTATTTTATTCAATAATATTTTCTCTCCAACTCTCTCTAACCTCAATCTATCTTTTTCCTTTTCCTAAACCCTAATTATTTTCTCAACATGACATCAGAACGATATCATCCAACTTGAAGCCTTGTGGGTTATACCAATTCCGACAACCTCAGAGAGGTTAAACTATCAATGTAGAATTTAGGTTTTGTTATTGTGAGTCATTTGATTTTGTCAAAAAAATAAATGAGGAAAGAAAAAAATAGTTCTAGAGATGTTTTAGGTTTATTTATTTTTCCTTGTTATTGTTGATTGAGTTTTGCTGAAAAAAATATAGTGCTGAAAAATGAAAGGTAAGATACAGTGTAAAAATAGTTCTAGAGATGTTTTAGGTTTATTTATTTTTCCTTATTATTGTTGATTGAGTTTTGCTTGAAAAAAAAGAAATATATATATATATATATATATAGTGCTGAACAAAAAGGGTCAGATACAATGTTCCTGGTGACCAATACACCATCTGTCACTGGTGAGTGAAGCCACACACTGCTTTGCTTAGTAGCGAGCGAATCACACACGGCATACCATCCTACCTAGTATTATTTTCTCAGCCGATGCATCATTCCAACTATCACAATTTCAGCCAATGTTTCATTCTGGCTTTCAATTTTCTTAGTTGATGTATTACTCCAACTATTAATTTTTTCTCTGCCAATATATCATTCTTGCCATCTCATTTTCTAAACTGATGTATCATTCCGGATATCACATTTTTTCAGCTGTCCACAGTCACAAATTTTATTGTATGTCAATCCAACATACTTTTATCTTTCAAGCACCAATGATCATTCCAGTAGCCATTAGATCACTTTACATTCAGGAGGAATTGTCCACATGGTGTGTTCGTTGATAAGCCGTTTATGCAGTTTGAAGTTCATCAAGTTTTCTTTAATGCTATTTTTATTACGTTTTATTTTAGAGTTAAAATTTATGTAACAAGCTCAAACTTTGTAAGCTATAGCTTGTGAGCGGAGTGTTAGAAGATATAGATAAAGTATATGACTAATAAATCATTAGATTATTTAGATAGACTATAATATTAGAGATAAGTCATAAGTGTAGACAAGTCAATAAGTTGTTGAGTTTTATTAGAACTCTACCTTTTGTATAACCTTTATCAAAGTGATATCATGTGCCTTGAGGTTTTATGGGTTATATTACTTCTGACAACCTTGAGGAGGTTAAACTGTTGACGTAGAATTTAGGTGTTGTTTTGTTATCTTGAGTTATTTGATTTTGTCAAAAAAAAAAAAGGAAAGAAAAAAAAATAGTTCTAGAGATGTTCCTGGGTTTGTTTATTTTAGATTATTATTGTTGATTAAGTTTTGGTGGAAAAAAAATATAGTTCTGAAAAAAAAGGGTCAAATATAGTGTTCTCGGTGACCAACACTGGCGAGTGAAGCCATGTGCTACCTCACAGTTGCATGGTAATCACATGTCTGTCCAGAATCATTTTCTCAATCATGTGTCATTTCGACTGTCACAATTTCTCAACCAATGTTTTATGCCGACCTTCACACTTCCTCAATCAATGAATCATCCTGACTACTAATTTTTCTTTCATTGATGTATCATTCCGGCCATCTCATTTTTTAACTCGATATATCATTCTGACTATCACATTTTTTCAACTTAAGTGTCATTCTAGCTTCACAAATTTTATGGTATGTCAATCTGACATACTTTTATCTTTCAGGCACCGATGATCATTCCAATAGCCATTAGATCACTGTGTTCAGGGGAAGTTGTCCACATGTTGTGTTTGTTAACAAGCTATTCTTGTAGTGTGAGGTTCATCAAGTTTTCTTTATAGCTATTTTTTATTATGTTTGTCTTTTTCTTTTTAGATTTAAAATTTATGAAACAAGCTTAAGCTTTGCAAGCTTCAACTTGAGGGGAGTATTAGAAGATAAAGATAGAGTATATGACTGATAAGTCATTAGATTTTTTAGATAGACTATAATACTAGAGATAAGTCATAAGTTTAAATAAGTCAATAAGTTATTGAGTTTTATTAAAACTCCACCTCTTATATAGCCTTTATCAGAGCAGTAGCATCTGCCTTAAGACCTTGTGGGTTACTTCCGACAACCGTAAAAAAGGTTAAACTGTCAACACAGAATTAAGGTTTTATCTTGTTATTGTAAGTTATTTGATTTTGTCAAAAAACAAAAGGAAAGAAAAATAGTTCTAGAGATGTTTTTAGGTTTATTTATTTTTCATTGTTATTATTGATTGAGTTTTGGTGAAAAAAAATATAATGCTAAAAAAAAGGGTCAAGTACAATGTTCCTGGTGACCAACACGCCATTTGTCACCAATGAGTAAAGCTGCCTCGCTTAGTTGTGTGCAAATCACACACTTTTCCAAAATTATTTTTTCAGTTGATGTGTCATTCCAGCTATCACAATTCCTTAGCCAATTCTTCTTTCCAGCTTTCACATATCTTCCGTCACTATATCATTTCGACTATTAATTTTTCTTCAATGATGTATCATTTAGGCTACCAATTTTGTCAGTTGAATTGTCATTCCAATTGTCACAAATTTTATTGTATGTTAATTCGACATACTTTTGTCTTTCATGCACTGATGATCATTCTAATAGTGCCATTAGATCACTTTTGCATTCAGGGGAAGTTGTCCCCATGATGTGTTCATTGACAAGTCGTTCGTGCAACTTGAAGTACGTTAAGTTTTCTTTATAACTATTTTTATTGCTTTTATTTTTTGTAGAGTTAAGCTTTACCTTATGATTGTGTTAGAAGATAGATATAGGATATATGATTGATAAGTCATTAGGTTATTTAGGTATACTATAATACTAGAGATAAGTCATAAGTTTAGATAAATCAATAAGTTATTGACTTTTATTAGAATTCTACCTCTTATATAGTCTCTATATAAATAGAGGAGTAGGCTTAAGTCTTTATTTAATTCAACCATCTTATTTTGTTCAATAATATTTTCTCTTCAATTCTCTCTAGCCTCTCTCTATCTTTTCCTTTTCCTAAACCCTAATTATTTTCTAAAAACTGCTCAGTTTTTTGCTGTATATATGCAAACCAAAACAAAAGCAAAAGAGACAAACTTAAAAAATCAGTTTTCCCATGAGTTAAAGAACTTAATCTTTCCAACCTGGATTATTACTGCAGCTCTTCTCTGCTTTCTGAATCTGAGCTCATTTCGAGCAGCCATCCCTCTCATACCAGTTTGAATATAAATAGATGAGGCCCACAAACATTTGTAAGCATTTTTAGCGAGATACATGCGACTGTGTTTTTGGATTTTGACTGAAGCAGCTTCCTTCCTCATGCACTCATATTGATGGCGTGCAAGTTGTCCTACGTTAAATCCATAGAATATGAAAAACAAGAAATATTCAAGAAAGTTCTCATGCATGTTGACATACATGAAGGCCATTCTTCCTTGCTTAAATAGAAAATAAGAATCATCAACATGAAAGAATTAATATGATCAACACCTCTGGCAATGATTTGTACTTGTATTGCAGATAACCGCAACAAAATGAACTTCTTACGACAAAAGTATGTGCGAACTTTTCTTTGGACAATGCTTGCTGATCTTCCCAACACCTCTGCTCGATATGTATCAAGTTCTGCCATTTGACCCGCTCTCAAAAAGACTTTTGTCTTGCCAACCTACAATAAAAATGTCCATGAAGAGTGCTTTCACATCCTTTTTATGCTACTTTCATGTCAATATCTAGAATTCAAAGTAGCATATGTACAGAGTAATTCTATTAAAACATTCATTTTGCTCAAACATGTAGAAAGAAATTAAGTGGCTTCTACATTGCAAAATGTTCAAGTGAGGTGAACTCAAATCAGTCTTGCTATTCCCACATTCCTATCTCTCACTTCCACCCCCACATCCCCCCTCAAAAAAATACTTGTGTCACTATGGACCCCACACCCTCTATTAGAGAGTGTGATATTCTCACGTATAAAATGAATGTAGGAATAGACTTATTGAACTTAAATACGTATCACTTTGTGAGGGTTTGTGCACAAATATGTGTTCATAAAGCATAGATAGAGTACAATCTGAGTTCAACAATTAATTCAAATTGTGCTATGCATATTGTGTGAAAACTTTAGAGAAAAAGTAAGCAATACTTTTAAAAACAGTAATTTAGAATGCCTATCATAGAAAATGGAGCATTATCTCGAATTCTCATCGCCAACCTCTAAGTAAATGTTAACACAGATTATCAAAAATGAACGCTAAGCTTAATATATACCTGATAACCTTTCAGTTTCACTTTCTCCAGGATCTTCTTGCAAGCAGTCACCTCATCAGGGCTGTAAAAATATAGTCAGCATTAATTGGCTTCATATAATCCTAACTCATACCCATCTAGATGAATAGAAAGAGACTAGAAGAAAAACATTAGATGAAAATACCATCCTAGGAGAGCTTCAGGTGCCAAAATACCAAAACGGCAAACAAATTCACGAAAATTCTTTCTAGTGGGATACCCGGCACAGCTTATTCGGATTGCTTCCATTACTCCCTGAATCGGCAATCAATAGACCCTTAATTACTTTATAAAAGGAATTCTAATGTTACACCAGAGAAGAAAATTAAAAGGGCATTAAATTTACCCCACATCGGAGCTGCTGTAACACATTATTGTTCTCAAAAATTCCCGGCTTAAGGAGATTATTTGGCTTGACACAGCGAACATAATGTGGCTCTGTAGTACTCAGTGTTTCAAGCAAAGCTTGCAGTTGTTGCTGCACAACATATGCATTAAGAACAAAAATTGATATAACAATTAGTTTATCTGCAAGAATATGGATAAAGAAAGAAATGGACCTTAAACCTAGTCCCTATCGAGGAGAACTTTGATGATTTGGAAGATTCCTCAGGTAAAGGTGGAAACAACCCTGAAATGAAGGGGCACTTAGAAGCATTGAGTAGTGCATCATGCTCTGCAACAACATAGTCTTTGTTCTTATCAAGGAAGAGCTCAGTTTGATAAGTGACCTGCAATTAAATGTTTCCCATGAAACATATTCAAATTTGTTTATCGTATTGTTAAAAGCAGAAAACTATGGAACTAGAATATGTTTGCATACATCACCGGCATAGTGGCAAATTGTGAAGTCAGTACGAGACAACTTCGGTTTTATAAAACGTTTATTGTCTTTAAAAGTTTGATACAGCTTCGAAGCAAATGTCTCATGCGTAGATCTTGGAAACATACTACAAAAAGTAAGCAGAAGCAATCTTCAATCTCAAACTATAATCATATTTGAGCATCAATGTGCGTACATAAATAGATGTTAAGAAAGAAGATATATATGCAAAAGAACAAAGATTAGTCATGTGGTATCTTGAAACATCAAACTGATTGCATTCCCATTTTATCATTTAGTACATACCAAGCCTCATCCAGAAGAGCAATGATGCCGCCTGGTTTCTGGAATTAAGAAAGTGCAAATTAGAAAAATGTAAAGGTAGGATCCAGTTACACATATAATAATGTCAAACCGAACATACATACACACACACACACACACACACACATATATATATACATATGTATATACATATACATACATATGTTTGTATGGGCAGCTGCATTTCTACAAACATATACATATACATATAAATGTACACACACACACACGTGTGTGTGTGTGTATATATATATATATATATATATATGCAGTTGTATTCCTAAAAATTACACGTCAAGAGTATGCTTTTTAGCATGAAATAAGATTCATCAACTTGAAAATGCAACAGTGCATCAGGGAGGAAGAGATTTAAAAGAAAAAAATGCTACTTCTTTTAACCACTTCTATAAAAAGATTACGTTTATGAGCATAAACAACTGATTTAACAAGATCTATAGTCTACCAAATTCAGAAAGAAAACTTCAGACAACTAAAAGCATCATTCCTAAATTTGTAAAAATGTGGAGATTAGTAATTCTGGGTGCAAATAGCTACGTTTTTTTCCTAGTAAAGCTCATGAAAATAATAGTCAATGAGCAATTATGAAGAGAATTATCAATTATCTCTACTAACATTACAAGATTCACAGTAATGGATGCCAAATTGCCAATGTCTTACAATAAATAGAAAGTGACTTGACACTAGGATCGTTGGCTATACTGATTAGGCATGCTCTCCAAGCGATTGATGCCCGACTTCATGTTATTGTGTTTTTCTTATTGGAGGTAATTTCATTTCCTGGAGAAGTAAGAAGCAAAATGTGGTGGCAAGAATGAGTATCGAAGCTAAATACCAAGTCATGGAACTAGCCACATGTGAACTCATACATGGTTGAAGCAGCTGATTTAGCAGTTAAAACTCTGCAAACCAGGGTCCATAGAACTTGTGTGACAATCAAGCAACCGCATCAAATCTCATCTTTCCTGAGAGAACCAAGCATATTGAAATTGATTGTCACTTCTTCATGGAGAAGGTTCTTTCAAAGGCACAGGAGTGGTCTTATTACATCTTTAAGTGGTTTTATTATCTCCCTAACATTACCCTTGCACAAAAGTTCTTTGGGCTTGAAGTGTAGGCATAGCACATGCCCACCTATAATTTGCGCAAAAATTTAATTTTTGTCAGGAGAGTGGTGTAGTAGGGATTGGACCTTGACCATTTCATGAAAGACGCTTGAATACCATGTTGATTGTCCAACCATTCCAAAAGCTTAAGCCGTTAAGAGAAGACTCATGAAATAGTTAGTGATATCTCAAACAATTCTTACTAGGTCGCTAGAGTCGTGGTTGAACAAACAAATCAGAATGTCTTCCAAAAATCCAATGTTAAACTAAGGTTTGCTAGTTTTAAAAATAGAGATATAATATATAACTAATAAGTCATTAGATTATTTAATTAAACTATAATACTAAAGATAAATCATAAATTTAGATAAGTTAGTAAGTTCTTGAGTTTTATTGGAATAGGGTTAAGTCTTTCAATGTAATTCATCAATCTTATTTATTCAATTGTATTATTTGTATTCCCTCCAATCTCTCTTTGGCCTCTCTCTTCTTCTCGCTTCTAAAACCCTAATTATTTTCTCAACAGCTAGAATATTTCTGGCAAGAATATGTGCATCATCCTTCCTCCAGTTGGAAAAAAATCCACCTTTCTTTATTAAAAAAGAAAATATTATTAAGAGAAAGAAAGAAGATCACAAGAAAAGAGGATGTGCAATCCTCAAAGGAAAAAAAAAAAGGAACTAAAAGACTAAAAATTACATGGAAATAGAAACCAAACAAAATCTTATGTCACACCAGAACTTAGGGTGAATCTACTGCTTAAAAATTCTAATATTTCCAATCATATACACCAGAAAACAACAAGTTCCAACTGGAATCTTCATGAAAGAGAGACTTCTCTTTCATTTCACCTATAACTCCAATCAATTTCTTCTTGACTCTCCATAAATTACATTTTGAATCAATATCTCAGATAACCTACCAATCCAAGTAAACACAATTCAATTCTTGAAACTATGGATTAGTGAAATTTTATTTAATAGAATCAAATTGCAAGCCGAAATAACTTTCCAGACTAAAATTGCACAACTGGGTAATTGGCACACCTTCTCAATGAGATCAAGAACATCCTGATTATCCACGAACTCTATATAACTCCAATCAATTTCTTCTTTTGTATATTCCTCTTGCTCCATTTTGAAGACATGCTGTGATATATATACATTGATGTGTACCACAAAAAGAGAGAGAGAAAATTTTGGCAATTTAAGTCAGTAAACATAGGTGTACCAGATTATAAATCCGAAGAAGACTGGCAAATACATAACAAGCAAACCTGGTTGAAATGTTGCTGTAATTTCTCATTTGTCAGATTGATACAAAATTGCTCAAAACTGCACATAACCCATCATTACATATAAAAATGTTGGCAAACAAAAGATAACAGCCACACAAATAATAAAAAATGCAACAAATTCGACCAAATTTACTGATCAGAATAAAATATAATCAGTCTACATCAGGAGCAAGTAGTAATGATAACTGAGAAAAACAAAGGATGCCCAAAAAGGGATCACGGAACCACCAGTTAGGACATTATCACCTAACACAGTTTTTGATCTTACATGCCCACAAAATACAAAATTGACGAATAAAATAAAGGATAAAATACACTATACCCCTCAATAATGTTTCAAAATCAATTTATCCCCTCAGCTTTCTAACTTGACACTTAACCCATTGAAGTTTTAACTTAATTGATAATGTCAAATAAATTGTTAGTCATAATAGATTCTTTATGATTTTGATAGACTCTTTCATTGAACCTTTTGTATTAGTTAAATCACAAATTCTCACTACTAACACAATTTAATTAAAAGTTAAGATTTATTTTAGATTTTCGATAATGAATTGAGAGAAATCTCAATGAGCAACTTCCATTTATTGAACGTTCTCCTATCAAGAGAGTAAGTTTTTTTTTTTCCTTTTATTTGGGATCTTGAAAAGAAAATTTGGTAGCTATTACTTTTCTTTTGCATTATATGAAACTTAAGAGTTATATTATAAGCTCTTCAATGCAACTTCCATGAATTTTCTATTTGTGCTTTTTAAATTTTCTACCAATTTTAATTCACTTTATTTTGTTTGATATGAATCAAAAGAGTTATATTATAGGTCTTAACTTATTCAATTACAAATGGTAAACTGAAATGTGAGCAAAATAGAAAATATAACTTGGAATAAACAAATTCCCATTAAAAGTTTCATTTTAATTAAAACTTTCTGATCAAACTTTAGGGGGTTAAGTGTTAGGTTTCAAGATTTAGGGGGGACAAGTTGATTTCTTTTATTGAAAAAGAAACTTTTAAAGAAGGAAAACAGAGTACAAAAGAAGAGGATAATACACCCTCACAAAAAAAAAAAGAAAACAAAAACAAAAATGGACTATCAAGGCAATGCTACTGTCCAATTCTTATGCAAATAAGTAGAGCTAACCCTTTAAAGTAACTATTAGCTTTTAGTTAGAGATAAGCTAGAAACAAATCCTATCTCACAGCAAAAAACTAATGGGCGTTTGATATCTAAAAATTCGAACATTTCTTTCTAACCAAATACGTCAAGCACAATCCAAGCAACCTTCTTGACAATAATACTCCCAAAAACTTCTGAAATTAGTGGATAAAAAGTTTTCTAAATTATCCAAACAAACCCAATAGATATTAAACAATGAGAATAACTTGTTCCACAACTTCCTAGCCATAACACAATGAAGAAATAAATGATTATTGATCCAAAAGGTACATTGTATTTTACCCTATAGTAAAACATCAAAATGATACACAGATGGCTCAGAGTTTAAAGAAAGTCATAAATCAATAAAAAGGGAACTTTATCTAAGTTATTAACTTTTAAACATCACATAAAAAAAATTCCTTAATCAAGCATCCTACCTTGCATATTAACATTATTTCATGCAGATCTCTGCAAGAAATTAACTTCTGTAAACGACAAAGACAAAAGCATACCGGTTAAGCACCTGTTTGTCTTGAAACTCTCAAATCCATATATATCCAGAACCCCAATTAAGCTCTTCGAATTTGGATCTTGGCCAATAGAGTTGTTAATCTTGCTCACAATCCTGGGGCAATTGAAATTTACAATTGATGCACACTGATATTTACATTTTACTTTTCACAATGAACAAAAAATTTAGAAAAATTTTGAAATGGTCAGAAAAGTGTCACAGAAGCTTACCAATCAAACAACCTTGAATATACTATTTTAGCCAAGGCATCCCTGCTGAGAGCTGCAGAATCAGGATCTAACCATTTTGTTATGGCCTCACCACATGTCACCATAACACGTTTACACAAAGAGTCTTCAAGAGCCTTCTCGTCACACCTAGCATAAATCAATAGCGCATAAATTTTATGAGTTTTTATGAAATTTTAATATAAAATTTTGTAATTTTTATAAAAATCATAGAAGTTATAACTTTTAATATAAAATCTTGTAATTTTTTCATAAAAAATTATAAGTGTGCACAGTTTTATATTTAACAAGTTATAACTTTATCTTTTAAAGTTACATTAAAAAAATTTCGAAATTTTTCTCATCCTTTGACAAAAGTTACACCTCTCAATAAAAAAGTAGTAAAAAATGTGAAAATTTTTCACAAAATATACAAGATTATGCATTAATATGAAGTTTTTTAACAAAGCAAAAAATGTATGGAGACGTGAAGATTGGTACAAAGTAGCCACAAAATAGCGTAATATGGCCAACAAGCATGTCTTTCAAGGCCAAAAACTAAAACAGTCAACCAGGTTAAACTGTTGTTAACGATGGCCTTAACTCTCAAATAGCTAAGCGGCCAATAGTTTCCATGTAGGCCAAAAGGCCATATTACTCTGATCATATGGCTACCATCAAAAGGGATATTTACGTTATCATAATGGGTCTTTGTGGAGATTGATGGCAAATGGCTAGTAGTCTAACCAACTTTATGACCACATGATATCCTCATGATACTTGATTCACCTTATAAATTATTTGTTTTTTTTTTTTGTGGGGGGGGGGGGGGGGGGGGGAATTCAAAATTTCTCTCTTTATTTTTTTATTTAAAATTTTTT